>JAADKR020098574.1:0-10460 GCA_011763505.2 Lythrypnus dalli | reverse complement strand
ATCTAAAGAGATCAAAACTCTTTGTGCTTCCACTACACTATCTTCTATTTAGTAAGGTAAGCTAAATTAAGCTTTTGGGCCCATACCCCAAAAATGTTGGTTAAAATCCTTCCATTACTAATGACCCCTTATGTTTTTTTACTTTTAGTGTCTAGTCTGGGCTTGGGCACAGCAATTACTTTTGCAAGCTCCCACTGGCTGTACGCCTGAATGGGCCTAGAACTTAATACTCTAGCAATTATTCCACTTATAGCCCAAAATCACCACCCCCGAGCAGTGGAGGCCGCTACAAAATATTTCCTAGCACAAGCTACAGGGGCTGCCACCTTACTTTTTGCAAGCGTAACTAACGCGTGGCTCACTGGACAATGGGATATTCACATAATGACCCACCCCTTTTCCACAACCCTTACGATTATTGCTTTAGCGTTAAAGCTGGGCCTAGCCCCTCTCCATCTATGACTACCAGATGTCTTACAAGGACTTAATTTAACCACGGGCCTCATCTTATCTACTTGGCAAAAACTTGCACCATTCGCACTTCTTCTACAGCTACCCACTCATAACCAAGAAATCTTAGTATTTTTTGGACTAGCCTCAACTCTTTGGGGGGGTTGGGCAGGCTTAAACCAAACCCAACTACGAAAAATTATAGCTTACTCATCTATCGCCCACCTGGGCTGAATAATTCTAGTCTCACAGTTCGCCCCTCAGCTAACACTTATCTCTTTACTCACATACTTGGTTTTAACCTCTTCGGCTTTCTTAATCTTAAAATTTAACAAAACATACACGATTAATGCCCTATCCGTATCTTGAGTAAAATCGCCTGCTTTATGTGTGCTGTTCCCCACACTAATGCTATCTTTAGCCGGTCTTCCCCCTTTAACAGGCTTTCTGCCCAAATGAGCAATTCTTCAAGAGTTGACTACCCAGGAGCTCCCCGCAACCGCCACCCTAGCTGCCCTAACAGCCCTACTGAGTCTTTACTTTTACTTGCGCCTCTCATACGCTATATCCCTCACCCTGGCCCCCAACAACACCACAGCATTGTTCTCCTGACGATTTTTATCTCCCCTGACAGCCCTACCCCTTTCAGCACTTGTGCTAGGGTCTACCGCCCTTCTGCCGCTTACCCCTTCCCTTATTAATAGTATCTTATTAACATAGAGATTTAGGAATAAAGGATAAACCGGAGACCTTCAAAGCCTCTAATGGAAGTTAAAACCTTCCAATCTCTGACATAAGAATTGCAGGACACTAACCCACATCATTTGTACGCAAAACAAATACTTTAATTAAGCTAAACCCTTGTGTCTAGACAGGAAGGCCTTGATCCTACATTATCTTAGTTAACAGCTAAGCGCTTAAACCAGCAAGCCTCAATCTACGTCTGCAAAGGTACAGAATAAGCCCTAATAGAAACTACTCTATTCCTTAAGATTTGCAATCTTACGTGCTAATACACCACAGAGCTTGGTAGGAAAAGGAGTTAAACCTTTCTTTATGGGTCTACAGCCCACCACTTACACGCTCAGCCATCCTACCTCTGTCAATCCCGCGATGATTTTTTTCTACAAACCACAAGGACATCGGCACCCTTTACTTAGTCTTCGGCGCGTGAGCCGGAATAGTTGGCACCGCACTCAGCCTACTAATTCGCGCTGAACTATCCCAGCCCGGCTCTCTATTGGGGGATGACCAAATCTATAACGTAATCGTTACCGCCCATGCTTTTGTAATAATCTTCTTTATGGTTATACCAATCATAATCGGAGGCTTTGGCAATTGACTGGTGCCATTAATAATTGGGGCCCCAGATATAGCATTCCCTCGTATGAACAACATTAGCTTTTGACTCCTTCCCCCCTCCTTTTTACTGCTCCTAGGCTCTTCTGGTGTCGAAGCCGGAGCCGGGACAGGATGGACCGTCTATCCCCCCCTGTCAAGCAACCTTGCCCACGCAGGGGGCTCTGTCGACATAACAATTTTCTCGTTACACTTAGCAGGGGTGTCCTCTATTCTGGGGGCAATTAACTTCATTACTACAATCTTCAATATAAAACCCACGACAGCCTCCCAATACCAGACACCCCTGTTTGTCTGAGCAGTCCTCATTACAGCAGTACTACTTCTCCTATCCCTACCCGTCCTTGCTGCGGGCATTACAATACTTCTCACAGACCGAAACCTAAACACCACGTTCTTTGACCCGGCAGGAGGAGGAGACCCAATTCTATATCAACACTTGTTTTGGTTTTTTGGCCACCCAGAAGTTTATATTCTTATTCTTCCAGGCTTCGGCATGATCTCCCACATCGTCGCCTACTATTCCGGTAAGAAGGAACCTTTTGGATATATGGGTATAGTCTGGGCTATAATGGCTATCGGATTCCTTGGCTTTATCGTATGGGCTCATCACATGTTTACTGTGGGCATAGATGTAGACACACGAGCATATTTTACCTCCGCCACTATAATTATTGCCATTCCCACAGGCGTAAAAGTTTTTAGCTGACTAGCCACTATTCATGGGGGCACAATTAAATGAGAAGCCCCAATGCTTTGAGCCCTAGGGTTTATTTTTCTATTTACGGTGGGGGGCTTGACAGGTATCATCTTGGCAAATTCTTCCCTAGACATCACACTGCATGACACATACTATGTGGTTGCCCACTTCCACTACGTCTTATCCATGGGTGCAGTTTTCGCAATTATGGCAGGTCTAGTCCACTGATTTCCCCTTTTAACGGGGTACACCCTCCACGACGTTTGGCCTAAGTTCCATTTTTTACTAATGTTCCTTGGAGTCAACCTAACGTTCTTTCCGCAACATTTCCTAGGCCTAGCAGGAATACCACGACGATACTCCGACTACCCGGATGCTTACACACTATGAAACACAGTTTCTTCGCTGGGGTCCTTGATCTCCCTAACTGCTGTTATTATATTCATTTTCATTGTCTGAGAAGCTCTCTCCTCTAAGCGAGCTGTAAAACAGCCTCTAACACGACTATCCAATGTAGAATGACTTCATGCCTGCCCACCTCCCCTTCATACTTTTGAAGAGTCAGCATATGTGCAGCTACAGCCGGGCATGTACGAAAAAGGAAGGACTCGAACCTCCGTTCATCGGTTTCAAGCCGACCACATAGCCTCTCTGTCACTTTCTTGTTGGCGGGGTACTAGTATAACCTTTAATACACTGTCTTGTCAAGGCGGCACTGCAGGCGGAAGCCCTGCGCACCCTGTCCTATGGCACACCCCACACAAATTAATTTCCAAGACGCAGCCTCCCCTCTCATAGAAGAGCTCTTAATATTTCACGACCACGCTTTAGTGGTTATTTACTTTATCAGTGCCTTTGTTCTGTACATTATCACTGTCATAGCCACTACAAAAATATCGGACGCCCTCCTGCTAGACGCCCAGGAGCTTGAAATTATCTGAACAGTTCTACCGGCTGTTATTCTCATCCTAATTGCCCTCCCCTCCTTACGAATTCTGTATCTTATGGATGAAGTTAATGCCCCCCACTTAACCATTAAGATTGTTGGGCACCAATGATACTGAAGCTACGAATACACGGACTACAAGGAGCTTGGCTTCGATTCATATATGACCCCCACCCAAGACTTAACCCCCGGGCAGTTTCGACTTCTTGAGGTAGACCATCGGATAGTTATTCCAGCTGAATCCCCGATTCGAACACTATTAACTGCTGAAGATGTCCTGCACTCCTGGACTGTCCCCTCTCTGGGCATTAAAATGGATGCTGTACCAGGGCGACTTAACCAGATGTCATTCCTTGTTTCTCGACCTGGTCTTTATTATGGCCAATGCTCAGAGATCTGCGGTGCTAACCATAGCTTCATGCCTATTGTACTAGAGTCTATCCCTTTAGACAACTTTCAAGATTGACTAGCCCTAGTTGTGGAAGACATCTCACTAAGAAGCTTAAGTGGGAAAAGCGTTAGCCTTTTAAGCTAAAAACTGGTGACTCCCGACCACCCTTAGTGAAATGCCTCAACTTAATCCCTCCCCATGATTTATTCTATTGATTGCCACATGGTTGGTTTTCTTAGTAGTGGTTGTCCCTAAGACCTTAAGCCACACTTCGACCCCGCACCCTTCCCCCACCAACGTCCGGTTGTCCCCCACTACCCCCTGATTTTGACCATGAGCTTAGGCTTTTTTGATCAATTTATAAGCCCCTCTTTAATAGGCCTCCCTCTTGTTATTTTGGCCCTCCTGCTTCCGTGAATTTTACTTCCAGCCCTTCCTAACCGTTGGACCCTCAACCGAGTTTTAACTTTACAAAACTGAGCTGTTTCCCAGTTTACATCCCAAATCTTCACCCCGATGAGTAAACCAGGACATAAGTGAGCCCTAATCCTCACTTCATTGATAATCTTCTTAATTTTCATTAATATATTAGGACTGCTCCCATACACCTTCACCCCTACCACACAGCTATCCGTCAACATAGGCCTTGCCTTCCCTCTTTGACTGGCCACTGTCCTCATTGGGTTTCGAAACCAACCCACTCACGCCCTAGGACATCTGTTACCCGAAGGAACCCCCCTCCCCTTAATTCCTGTTTTGATCATCATCGAAACTATCAGCCTCTTTATTCGCCCCCTTGCTTTAGGGGTCCGGTTAACAGCAAACTTGACAGCAGGTCACCTCCTAATGAGTCTTATTGCCACTGCTGCATTTACCCTTCTTCCTCTCATACCTCTCGTCGGACTACTAACAAACATTGTGCTAGTCTTATTAACAATACTTGAAGTAGCCGTTGCAATAATTCAGGCATATGTATTTGTTTTACTAACAGCACTCTATTTACAAGAGAACGTATAAATGGGCATTTACCCTCACCCCTTCCACTTGGTTGAACCTAGCCCTTGACCCCTCGTCGGAGCCGCCGGCGGACTTTTAATAACCGCTGGCCTCGCCATTTGGTTCCATCTCATAATTCACGGGCTCATATTATTTGGGCTCTGCATCCTACTTCTCACAGTATACCAATGGTGACGAGACGTAGTGCGGGAATCCACTTTTCAAGGACTTCACACGATATTAGTACAAAAAGGCCTACGCTTCGGAATGATTTTATTTATCACATCAGAGGTATTCTTTTTTGTAGGCTTCTTTTGAGCTTTTTTCCATGCCAGTCTTGCCCCCACCCCAGAGCTGGGAAGCTATTGACCCCCCTCGGGGGTGAGCCCCTTAGACCCGTTTGGGGTTCCCCTATTAAACACCGCAGTCCTTCTCTCCTCTGGTGTGACTCTAACATGGTCTCACCATAGTATAATAGAGAATAAACACAAAGAAGCCGCCCAGGCCTTAGTATTAACTGTTCTCTTAGGTCTCTATTTCACAGTACTACAAGCCATAGAATATATTGAGGCACCTTTTACAATCGCGGACGGCACCTATGGCTCAGCTTTCTTTATTGCAACGGGCTTTCACGGATTACATGTTATTATTGGGACCTCTATTTTAATGGTTTGCTTAGCACGACAAGTTAACTTTCACTTCACGTCTGATCATCACTTCGGGTTCGAAGCCGCAGCGTGATACTGGCACTTCGTAGATGTCGTATGGCTCTTCTTATACGTCACCATTTATTGATGGGGCTGCTAATCTTTCAAGTATAATAGTATATGTGACTTCCAATCACAAGGTCTTGGTAAAAGCCCAGGGGAAGATAATGAGCCTCCTAACTACAACCCTTATTATTCTAACCGCCCTCTCTGCCCTGTTAGCAATCATTTCATTCTGGTTTCCAGTAATTACACCAGACCAAGAAAAACTATCCCCATACGAGTGTGGCTTTGACCCCCTCGGCTCGGCCCGCCTCCCATTTTCGATACGCTTTTTCCTAGTGGCCATTCTATTTCTTCTTTTTGACCTAGAGATTGCCTTACTTCTTCCAATCCCCTGAAGCCATCAGCTGCACACACCCTCTTTCACCTTCTTATATGCTTCTTTAATTCTTATCGTTTTAACATTAGGCCTTGTCTACGAGTGAGCCCAAGGGGGCCTTGAGTGAGCAGAGTAAGGGTCGTTAGTTAAATTAAAATATCTGATTTCGGCTCAGAAAATCGTGGTTCAAATCCATGACCTCCCAATGAAAATCATCCACTTTGTGTTCTCAACAGTTTTCATCCTAGCACTCACAGGACTCTCTTTCAATCATGTACACCTACTATCAGCCTTACTCTGCCTAGAGGCAATAATGCTATCCTTATTCCTTGCTTTATCTTTTTGAGCCCTTTCAGTCATATCCGGGAGCCTAGCAACTGCCCCTCTCCTACTTCTAGCCTTCTCCGCCTGTGAAGCCAGCTTAGGTCTCTCACTCCTTGTGGCAACCTCTCGCACCCACGGAAACGACTTCATAACAAACCTCACCCTACTAAAATGCTAAAGACGAATATTATAACCACAACACTTATTCTTGTAACATGACTAACCCCAGCCCGACACCTGTGACAAACTGTCCTCACCTACGGCTTGCTTGTATCACTTCTAGTTACGGCTTTTTTTCACTACCCAGAGTTCTCGAGCTGGTCAAAAGGTGTAACTTCAATAGCCACGGACCCCCTATCTACACCGTTACTAATCTTGACTTGCTGATTACTACCCCTTATAGTAATTGCTAGTCAAAACCACGTATCCAAAGAGCCTCTCCTACGCCAGCGCATTTTTATCTCATTACTCGCAGTACTACAGTCCCTTCTAATTACTGCTTTTTCTGCTACAGAACTAATCTTGTTTTATGTAATATTCGAAGCCACCCTCATCCCCACCCTAATTCTCATCACCCGCTGGGGCAACCAAGCCGCACGCCTGAGTGCCGGGACTTACTTTTTATTTTATACTTTAGTTGGCTCTCTCCCTCTTTTGGTTGCACTTTTACTCATACAAAAGTACTCAGGCACTCTCTCCCTGCTTGTTCTTCAAGCCCCACTTTTCACTTCCACGCCTAACACCGCCGACACACTATGATGGGGGGCCTGCCTTTTAGCCTTCTTGGTCAAAATGCCTCTCTATGGTGCACACCTTTGATTGCCAAAAGCTCACGTAGAAGCCCCCGTCGCAGGCTCAATAGTCCTGGCCGCCATCCTCTTAAAACTAGGCGGCTACGGAATAATACGAGTCATATTTATATTAGAACCTTTAACCCCCCACCTTAATTATATTTTTATAATTCTGGCAGTTTGAGGAATCTTAATAACCGCGACCATTTGCCTCCGACAAACGGACCTTAAATCTTTAATTGCTTACTCCTCAGTTGGCCACATAGGCCTCGTAATTGGAGGCATTTTAACTCAGACCACCTGAGGGGCAACCGGTGCCTTATTACTAATAGTTGCCCACGGATTAACCTCCTCAGCTCTATTCTGCCTAGCCAACACGAACTACGAACGCACCGGCACCCGCACTATAATCCTCGCCCGAGGCATACAACTTATACTGCCCCTAATAGGCTTCTGGTGGTTCCTTGGGGCCCTAGCAAACTTAGCCCTTCCCCCCCTCCCTAACCTCATGGGAGAACTAATAATTATCTCCTCACTATTAAACTGGTCTTGCGTCACCATTATTCTAACGGGGGCAGGCACTCTGGTCACCGCAATTTATTCCCTCTACATATTCTTAATAACACAGCGAGGCCCCCTCCCCCAACACATGGCTTTTTTACCCCCCTCTCATTCCCGAGAACATCTCTTACTAGCTTTACACTTCTTGCCCCTTCTCCTACTCATGCTAAAGCCGGAGCTAATTTGAGGATGGCACATCTGTAAGTATAGTTTAACGCAAGCCTTAGTTTGTGAAACTAAAGATAAAGGTTAAAATCCTTTTACTCACCAAGAGAGGCTTGTAGGCAATGAAGGCTGCTACCCCTAATTACTTCGGTTAAATTCCGGAGCTCTCTTGAAGCTTTTGAAGGATAGTAGTTATCTATTGGTCTTAGGCCCCAAAGATCCTTGGTGCAACTCCAAGCAAAAGCAGTATGCTTAAACTTATCCTCCAACCTATGTACGTAATCTCCCTAGTGCTAACTTTAACATTCCTGGCCCTCCCCGTCCTCGCAACCCCATTTCTCCGCAACCAATCAAAAGAGGCTCTTGCTTCTAAAGTAAAAACCTCAGTTATACTCGCATTCTTTACTAGCCTGGTCCCTTTAATTATGTTCATTTGACTTGGCTCTGAGACATTGATCGCCAACTTAAGCTGGGCAAACAACCTAACATATGACATCAACATCTCCTTCAAATTTGACTTCTACTCTATCATGTTTACCCCTGTTGCCTTATATGTAACCTGAGCCATCCTAGAATTTGCCGCCTGATATATGGAATCCGACCCCAACTTAAACAAATTCTTCAAATACCTCCTCCTCTTCCTCATCTCAATGATCATTCTTGTAACCGCGAATAATCTCTTCCAAATCTTTATTGGCTGAGAGGGTGTCGGTATCCTCTCTTTTCTCCTTATTGGATGATGACATGGCCGAGCTAATGCTAACACAGCAGCCCTTCAAGCTATGGCCTATAATCGAATCGGAGACGTGGGGTTCCTTTTTTCACTAGCATGACTTACCACCAAAACAGGGTCCTGAGAACTCGAACAAATTTTCTCAACCCAACAAAATTTGGACTTTACGCCCGCCCTGAATGGGTTTATCCTAGCCGCAGCTGGTAAATCAGCCCAATTTGGTCTTCATCCCTGACTCCCTTCTGCCATAGAAGGCCCCACCCCTGTTTCAGCCCTCTTGCACTCAAGCACAATGGTTGTCGCTGGAATTTTCCTCCTCATTCGAATAAACCCCATCATACACAATAATCCCGCAGCTCTACATTTCTGTCTATGCCTAGGCGCTATCACTTCCTTCTACACTGCACTCTGCGCAATAAACCAAAACGACCTTAAAAAAATTATTGCTTTCTCAACATCAAGCCAACTAGGCCTCATAATAGTTACTATTGGCCTTAACCAGCCCCACCTGGCATTCTTTCACATTTGCACCCACGCTTTCTTCAAAGCAATACTATTCCTGTGCTCAGGAATTATTATTCATAGCCTCAATGGGGAGCAAGATATTCGTAAGATAGGGGGCCTACACCACCTAGCGCCTGTTACTGCCTCCTGTATTACCATCGGGTCCCTCGCACTCGCAGGAACCCCCTTCCTATCTGGCTTCTTTTCAAAGGATGCTATCATTGAGGCTGTTGGCACCTCCACACTAAATTTTTCAGCAATGGCACTAGTGCTATATGCAACCATGGCCACAGCTGTCTACAGTTTCCGAATTGTTTATTTTGTTATAATAGGACACCCCCGTTTCCCTTCTATGACCCCTATTAGTGAAAACAATCCAAATATCCTTAACCCACTCAAACGATTGGCCATTGGAAGTATCGTAGCCGGGTTACTAATTGTTATAAATATTAATATACCAGCCTCCCCAACACTAACTATGCCCTTCTTCACTAAGTGTACAGCTCTATTCTTATCGGCCACAGGGCTTATTGCCGCACTTATACTTGCCCACCGGATAAACAACTGGGAGCTCCCCGAATCACAACGCACTGTATATACTTTTTCAGTTATGCTTGGATTCTTCTCATCAACCGCCCACAAGCTAATCCCAAAAAACATCATACTTTTAGGCCAAAAAATTGCTGCTTTCAACCTAGAGCAGTGACTAGAAAAATCAGCCCCCAAATCAATCAAAAAAGTTGTCGCTTTCATTCACACATTTAAGGAAAACGGAGAATTAGAGTATCTTAAAATAACCCCTCAGATACTCCTTAAACGCTTTCTCATGCTTGTCCTAATTGCCATTATCCTATACTTCTTCGTCCCAAGGTGATTTCCACATGCTTTAGGGCACGCGCAAGCCCCCTCGAGTTAAACCACGAACTATTTCAAGGGCACAGAACAAAGTTACAAGCAAGGCTACCCCTGCAACTAACACTAGTAGTTCTCCCCCAGCATAAGCCAGTGACACTCCCCCCACATCTTCGCGCACGAAGCCTCACGAGCCAGCGGGCTTTATCATATGACTGGCAAACAAACTCACACCTGTAGACAGGAGCCCCCCTCCCAGTAACCCTATATATACCATGAACTTCATTATAACCATAGGGCTTGTTCAAGTTTCTGGATAGATGTCACTTGCTAATGCCGATGTGTAAGCGAAAACGACCAGCATCCCGCCCAAATAAATTAAGAATAAGACTAGAGAGAAAAACCCGCAGCCTGATCCAACCAACAAACAACACCCCATTAAAGATAGGCTCACTAAACCCAAGGCCCCGAAAAAGGGGGACGGATTAACCGCAACGGCCATTGCTGACATAACCGTGAAAAAAACTAAAGCATAATAAACAGCGTCTAACATTGTTGGTTTTTGGACCTTCACCAAATGTTTTAGCTTAAAAAGCCAT
>JAADKR020098488.1:0-10461 GCA_011763505.2 Lythrypnus dalli | reverse complement strand
AAGGGACTATTCCTCCTCCACAAAGGGACTATTGCTCCTCCACAAAGGGACTATTGCTCCTCCACAAAGGGACTATTGCTCCTCCACAAAGGGACTATTCCTCCTCCACAAAGGGACTATTCCTCCTCCTCAAAGGGACTATTCCTCCTCCACAAAGGGACTATTCCTCCTCCAGTGCTGCAATTACCAGGAATAGTCCCTGATAAAGCCAAAACAGGAAGTCTGTGAGGACTATTGATGGGATTTTTGGCTCATAAATCGGAAGTCAAATCTTATCTATCTATTCATTTAAAAGGGCTATTCAAAACACTGGTTAATTTATATTTGTGCAGTCTAGGGCTCAATCGATATAAAGATATTGGCACCCAGAGAAATATTGGTGAGCGGCCAAAATGTTGATATGAAGTTACCCGATTTTTGTGAATATCTCCAGAGCGGAAGATAATAGAGACTTGCCATTTTTTGCATCTGAAAGAGCTTTAAAATGAGTATCCCACGGTCTAGTAGATGAAAACTAGATAAAACTACACTGTTTCATCTTCATAATGTGTTCTTTTGTTTTGTGTTTACATAGAGCAAATGTCAGTTTAAAATGTTATTTTATCAGAAAAAAAGTTGATTTGGCGGTCTTTAAAGTACTTTTATTTGATTTCTATTTATTTATTTACCATATTCCTTTATCTGTTTATATGTACTTACTTACCTTAAGGCCCCAGTCGCTCTACTGCCTGTATTATTGCTTTGTTACTTTTCATTAAGCAGAGATGCAGCCTAAATTAAAGTAAAAATCTTGTTTATGAGGCAGATTTTTGTCAAATAAAGAATGGCTAAAAGCATGTGCACATAGAGACTGCTGCTGTCTCTCAATACCATAATTCCTCCAGTCTCCCTCAGAAGAGTCGACATCTCTTCAGTGTGGCTTCAAATTAATCATAAGCTTTGTGCACTCTTCTTCTCTGTTTGCTTGGATTATCTGTCAGCCTCAAACCCACTATATCGTCCACTATATATTTGGAACAGGCCTCGTGTGGACGTCCGGACACAGGGACAGTCTTTTACTCCAGCCCACCGCCGCAGGTACAAACTCCGTGACCTGCCGGGATCCAGAACGCTCCTGTCAACAGCTGCAAATGGACAGGGTGTTAAACAAATGTCGGCTGTCACGCTGGGAGCCAGAGATCGGCCTGTGACAGCGAGATTTGTGCAGCAGAGATCAGGCTTGTCAATGGAGTCTCGTTTCCCGGCTCCGCGAGCAGGACGCCTAATTACCAGCCGCTCGACAGATGTTGGGATCTAAAGGCGGAAGTTGTGGGTTACTTTGACACCTTCATTGCAAACTGTTGAGGAACTTCTAACTACACGTCTGTCTGTCAGCATTAGTCAGGAGCTGCCCACGTCCGTCGGCTGGAAGGAGAGTAAGAGAGATGGATTTTTAAAGGATCTGTGTAGTCCACAATTGAGACATTTTCTAGGGTTTGAATGAGTTTTAATTTGTGTCTTTGCGATCAGTTACAACCTCTTTATGAGCAAAGGTTTAACACACCTTTTTGCAAGTTAGTATGTGTGTGTGATCAAATTTTACATTATTGTTGGGATAATGATTCATTCAAGGAAGGAAAGCGATACAAAAAACACAGAAGTTGAAAGTTGTTTACCAGACTGTATGAAAACAGATGGAAATCTGATTTTCTAACTCTTTTATGAGCTTAGTTTCCCAAATGTCAAATTGAATCTGAAGAACTTGGTTAAATCTGTTTTTTTAACAGTCACTGAGAGGATATTGCACAGAACAATTGATTGTTGGCGTTGTCTGTTCTCCTCTGATTTTGGCAATGCATTGTGACCTACTGTTGACCCGTGCAATGACCATTACGGTTTATAGACAATGCGGCCTATATATACAATTTTACTTTTATTATTAGTTTTCTCTATAGTCCGGAAATTACAGTATCAATGTCCAAAGGCATTTTTTAAAATCTTGCTGCGCTCATTGTGCACTTCTCGTCTACCTGTCCTTTCTTCTTTTCTATTCTAACCACAGAAAAGCAGTAGCCTCAGACGTATTTCTCCTGCCAATCCATCTCTTCCTCCACACGCCGCCTGTGTCTCGATTATTTTTATGATGAAGACCGCTGTTTTCCATTCACATACAGTCTGTTTATACGAGCCAGCTGTTTCCTCCTCACATTAGGCCCGCTGCTGATGTTTGTATTCAGATGATTTAGGCTTATAGTAAAATAAATCACAGCTCTGCGTCGGTCTATTGATTTTAGCCCGAGTTTCCTCCGAGCGCTGAATCATAAAACAACACTTTTAGATGCAAAAAGTCAATTTTATAGAGTCAGAGGAGGCCAAGACAAAGCAGAAAGTCGTTTGGTGCCCGATACAGCGTGTTTTCCATTGGCAGGACAAATAAAACTGGCCAAGTATATATACCGACTATATATATATATATACTTAGCCAGACTTAGTATACATACTACTAAGTCTGTATATATATTTCTATATGGAGAGAGTGGGAGAGAGTGAGGCAGAGAGAGAACATTGTTCCAGAGCTGGAACAGACGAGGGCTGTTTTTCTCTTTCAAAAAGTCATTATGTTTTTTATTTAAAAAACCCAAATGGATCAATGGCTATTCTTCAAAGGTAAAAACTAATCAGAATGCTTTGATGTTCCAAGACTGAGATCACTACAATCATGGAAAGGTTTGCCCAACTTCTGACAAATACTAGGATGAATGCAAATGTACCAAAAGTTTAATGGTGTTCAGTGTTTTCAGTCTGGAGTGGATTGAATGCCAGGCATTTTTATGAACTCAACCTTTTATTTAGAAGTACAGATAAACAGTGTTTGTTCTCCTAAATGACTGTTGGAAGAAGTGTCAGGCAATTTGGGTCAACATGAAACAGTTAACCACATACAAAGTGTGTGTTTGACTTTGCTGAGGATTGAGATCGATCAGTCACAGCCACAACCAGTCACTGTGATCGATGATTGAGTTCACGGTGCACATTTCAAACATGTCTATGATACAAACCTGGTCTATCATTATATTGACTGCTTCAGTGATACAAGCATCTGAACATGTTTGAAGAGGCAGATCGCATGAAAACAGGATATTTATATTGTATTGCCAAAATAATGACACTCTTTGTGATTTGGATATTGGTGTCGTAGTCATGTAGTTATACTGATAACACCCCTTAAAGTGTTCCACTCTCCTGTCCTGCTGACAAGTGTTTATTGTTTATTGGAGGAGCCCCTTGAGATGCATCATTGTGTTTTCAAGAGGGTCTTCAAATTCACATCCAAAGGACAAGAAATAGAGATTAGCAGACTCGATTTACAACAATATATACAAACTAAACAGTACAACAAAGCTTTTCAACACATCCGCAACTGAACAAACACGATCACTACTCGAGTAAAAGTACAGATAATGGTCAAGTATTACTCCAATAAGTACTGTCAGTATTTGCTTTAGAAAGTACTTAAGTATACAAAGTGTAAAGTACAAATACATTGAAATAAGTGTCATGAACAATATCATTGTGGCATCCAAAACAAAAGCCAATGAGTCAAAGGAGCTGACAGAACATCTACACAGCGCCACCTACTGTCCTGGAGTGTGTATTATTAGGTTTTACAAAATAAACAAAACACATGGCCAAGCGTTTTGCTTTGGAGCTTTTATAGAAATGTAGTGGAGTAGAAAGTACTTGTCTCTTGTCACATGTAGCAGGGTAAAAGCAGTACATTTTCAGCAAAAACACTACTCAAATACTACTCAACTAAAGTAAATGTACTTTGTCATTGACTGTTTGGTCATTTAAGATATGTACAAACAAAAACAATCCATACCCTTTGTCTATTTAAAGTTGTATATGATGATATTATATGATATATAGGGTTAACAAGGCAAAATATCACAATAATTTCCCAACCTTGATGCTAATAGGGAAATGGCTAAGACTAGAAACAAAGGCCATTGTTTCTGAAGACACATTAAAAGGGCATTTCCTCCATTCTTCCACTCAGTCTCAACACTCGGTGCTAAAGTCGCCGATGTGTGCCACAGTCGGGCACCGCGCCGCCTGCTGCTCTCAACACCTCGCGCCCACTTCCTCACCACAAACACACCGACTCTTCCTTTTTAAAGACCGGCCTTTTTCTGTCCAACACTCGTTTTTACCGTCGTGACACGTGCAGCCGCCAAATAACTGCTACTTCAAGAGCTTTGAGAACCATTACCACATCAGCCGTCAGCTCCGGCCGGTAATGAGAGAATTGGACTTTGAGGAGACTTACTGGAAACTTTTTGGCAGGGGATGTGTCGACCGAGCGAGGGGCATTCTTCCAGTAAGTTTGTAAAAAAGTAGCCAAGTAGTACTTTTTACATGCAAGAACACGGCAACAGAATGATAAAGTTGAGTGTCTTTGTCAATGAACCAAAGGCGATAAAAGTTGTTTTACGAAGTTGCATTGGCAGGTTTGGGACACTGAGTTCTAAAGCATTACTCCAGGTTTTAAGACTCTGGGGTCATTTTGAAAGTAATTTAAATCTGTACATTGAAAAAGCTTGTTTGATATACTTTGATAATTGATATTCTTTGATATAATATTTGTTTACAGTCCAGATTGGCTATCTATACAGTATCTCACAAAAGCAAGCACACTCGTTTCAGAAAATATTTCACTATATATTTTCATGAGACAGCACTGAAGTCATGATGTTTGTTTGTAGTTTGTTGAGCTCAAGATTTATATGTTCCTTCAAAATATCTAAACACACAACCAGATCAGTAGGACCATATTTTGCTTAGAGGCTCCTGAGAGACAAGATTGCCCACAAAAAGCCTTTTTCTGTGCTTATTTCCTATTTATTTATATTACTTGCAATAGACTAACTAGCCACCAGGGGCAGCAGACCATGACTTGGCTCCAGTAATCCAAGTCGTCTTCAGTAACAAGGGATTTCTTTTGCATCATCTTCAGTTTTGGGAAGCCTGCCATGTCATGCAGACCTACATCTGTGTTCGTCTGGTCTGAGCACTGACAGGCTGACCTTCCATCCCTCGGTATTCATGGTTCCCTTTTTGAGAAACATGAATACCAGCATGTCCTGTACCACACTGAAAGCAGAACATGATGACTTCTGTTCAGAAACAGGTCCACAGGAGAACATTTTCACTCACGAGTCTACTTTTGGTACCACCAGCTTTTACATTGATTATTTTGAAGGAACATTAAAATCAAACAAACCACTTTATACTGTAAACAAATGTCATTACTTAAGTGTTGTCCCATGAGAAGTTGTGATGAAATATTAGCAACAATGTCCAAGAAATACGGCCACTGACGTTTGTGATATACTGTAGGTTTCAAGTGACAGTTTTCATAAGTAATTTGCAATATTATACTTTACTATGTGTAATACTTCCCATTGCTTCTGAAGTTATGATTACTACTACTGTTTTCCCTTGTACTACTACTACTACTACTACTACTACTACTACTGCTACCACTTCTACTTCTACTTCAACCATGGCATCCTATACTACCACTACTACCTTGTAACAACTTGTATCACAGTCATGGCCAGAGAAAGTTCATTTTGCAAATACCCTCCTGTCAGTTTTAAAAAAGCGAGTAGTCTGACAGACGCTTTTCCGTAAACACAAATCAAGTATATAGTTTCTTGCTGCCATGCAAACCTATGAGCTCATATTTCAGTCTCCACATTGAGGTTCATTACCGCCAGAGCCTTCCTTCTTGTTTTATTTAATGTCTTGCTTATTCAAGTCCACAGCACGAGCCCTGGAACCTACACTTGGTAAAAATCATTCTGGACAGTCATGAGACCGCGCGGCTAATGTGCATTTTCATTCCATCTGGGCCAGGGAAATGGACACCCGTCCCGGGGGACCGTCCAGAGCCGGCCCTGGACCCGTCTGCAGACCTGGAGCTGTTTGCACGTCGGGGAAAAGCCATACATTCTGAAAATAGTCGGGCAGATTGGGTTGCCCTGTCCTCGCCGAGTGTATCAGTCTCACCAGCTGACATAATCCGGCCCACTGCGAGACGGGGGCGGGGCCAAGCGCTCGGACAGGTGCGCTTTTTATGTACACGAGAGGAGAGACTGCTTTATTACACTGCGAGTGGAGGGTTTTCTTACTCTTCTGCAGTGACAGAAAGTCTGGGTCCAGGCAGTAAGGAGTTTAAGTTATTTAAGTTTGTTTTATAGATTTTTCATTTATCATTTTTTTCATCAAAATACTCCTAATCTTCAGAAAACCATGTTTAATTATTGCATTGGTTTAATGTTTCCACAGTGATTTATATGGGAAGCAGTATTTTTCCCCCACATTATGACATCTCCATTTTAGTAGCTCCTACAAACTTCAGTCTTGTACTTTTTTTAAGTTTGTTTAGAGGGATTTTAGTTTTATATCTAATTATGAGCCTGACGTTTTGAATTTTGAATAAATAATTTAAAAAAAGATTAGATTAGATTAGAATAGAAAAGTTTATACAAAAAAGATCCCTTCTGAGAAAGTCTTTATTTATAAACACTAAAACCATATATTTAAACCAGGCTCAATCCATTAATCAGATTTTGTTGAGTAAATATAGGCAATTTAATATTAAAAAACATTACATTAAAACGTCCAATACTTTTTGCCATATTCATGTCAGAGGCGAGGGCAGTGCTGCTGAGCTGTTTCTATGGAGCACAACAGTTCTGTGAGCTCAGCTGAAGTCTGAGCTGGACGTCAGCCACCTTAAAATGTTAATCTGGATTATAATTGTGGGATTTCTAATTTATGCAACTGCATTTCTACAGCAGTCTGCTTCTTATTAAGGGACTGTATCCAAATTGTTTTCTTGCCATAACTGCCGTAATTGTTTTCCCTCTTGGAGAATACTATGAAAGTGAAATTATGCATTCATACTTTATAAACTTTTTTCACATAAATAAGTAGTAAAGAGCATTATTGTGGATACTGGATCATAGCTAGAGCATTTTTCTCTTATTCTTAACTTTAGGCCATACTCCGGCAGCAGAGTCCCTAATGAACTTAACATGTATTTTCAGCCTAAAAGCTTAATTTCCCATGTCACTTTTGGTCATATTACTGCAAGATTTAAATCTGCAAACACGGCTGCGTCATGCTTGGAGTCAGTTTTACATCCAAGAAATTCTACATCATCATATGTGCTAAACAACAAAGCACTGTTTCAGGCCAGTTATTGCTGTATGACATGCTCCTATAAGGAAGACTGACCCTAAGTATAAATGAAGTACTTATGAAATACTTATCATGCAGTTTTAAGATGGGAGATGCAGATTCTTCATGTAAACTGGAGGCTGAGGCTGAAGGTGCGCCACATGCTGCTTTTGCACTGCAGGGTAATCCTTTCGGAACCTGGGTACAGTTTTATAAATGAGCTGGAGACTGTCCCGGTGTCCCAGTGTCCCAGGGGCGGCCCCAGCCCAGCCCCGTGAAATCACAGAGCGAGCATTTACCCCGGCAGAGGAGAGGACGTGGACGTTATCAGCCGTCTGGGGACACGGCTTCATCTGCAATTCATCAACAACAGCGGCCCCTACGACTAACAGAGGAGCCATTAGGGGAGGGGCTACTGACTTAGGAAAGACATTACAGTCACCACGCAGAGTGAGAGATAATGATGGTGGGTAAATTGAAAAAGAAAACAACAGATAGATATGGATAGATGGATATATAGATGGATAGATACAGTAGATATAGATAGTTATATACAATTCCCAATCAATGTTTACATAATGTATTTGAAAGGTCATTTTTATTTTTAATACTGTTTAGTACTTGGCAATATTTCATCTTTATTTATCATATCTAAATCTTGTCTTGTATTGCTCTCGTGAACCTAGATAGATAGTTAGATAGATAGATAGATATTCTGAAGGAACATACCTGAACCTGAACAAAAAAGACAAAAGACTATCATAAATATAGATACAGTAAATGTAGTGATAAATGAGAGACCCTGTGACCTACCCAAAGGGGCAACTACTGTAAATTAAAATGGATTTTGAGAAATATTTACTTCCATACTTTATTATTAATCTTATTTAAGGCAATGGCATCCTACAGTAAAAAACAATCCATCAAAGACTTCTCTCCGCTGCATCCTCCAAATGTCTATGTTTATCATAAATCTGTATTTCCTTCTCCTACCATACATTTACTCATCTGTTTGCCACTTTCAGCCATCAAAGCCTGCTGCCTTTCAACAAATCACCTTTCAAGTGAAACTCTTATCCATTCAGTAAACTATTATTGCACTGATTCATTTGTTTGGAGTCTTTCCAGGTCGACATTAAACATTATTTGATTGTTTCCACCAGGCTCGAGAGATGACAGCAGCTCAATGTAAAAAATATGGACTTGTTATTGCATTTTATTGCCATCCCTTTCCCCCCATTTCACATATTAATGAGAACAGTTCATATCTAATTACTCTGTCCAAGAAAGCCATTAGTGCAATAAACTATATGACCATTTGGAAGGCTCCATTCTTCAAAGCTCGGGATGTATTGTGGCTGAGGAGCACTTTCCCAGTCGGGGAGGGTCCAGGTTCTGCTGTTTCACACATGAATGAGTCCAGGGGAGTGTCGGGAGATAAGGGAGAGCAGGCGGGTCTTTGGAGGTAAAGACATATAGTCACAGAACAGTGGTGACCAATGCAAGATAGGACAGTGATTTATATTGTGCAATGCAACAGTTTGTGAGTAAACCAAACAATCTGGTCTCCGATCTGCGCAATATATCGCACAACATATCGTATCGCGATATTAGGTGATGCAATATCACTAAATAGATTGACACATTTTTTGCCTATATTGCTTACAAGTTTTGGTACTTTTAAATGTGCAACAGGACAATTTTAGTCCAAACGTGTCTACTTTAATTCCGTTTGTGACTTGTTTTGTCCTGATATTGTCTTGTGTGTCTTGTTTTGGTCCTGATTGTGTCTTTTGTGCCTTGTTTTGGTCTTGATTTTGTCTTTTGTGCCTTGTTTTGGTCCTGATATTGTCTTTTGTGTCTTGTTTTGCTCCTGATTGAGTCTCTTGTGCCTTGTTTTGGTCCTGATTTTGTCTTTTGAACCTTGTTTTGATCCTGATTATATCTTTTATGCCTTGTTTTGGTCCCGATTTAGTCTTTTGTGCCTTGTTTTTGTCCTAATTTTGGTCTTTTGTGCCATGTTTTGCCACAATTAATAAAAAGAGGCTTCAACTACCAAACTATTCTTGCTGAAAACATTTCACTTGTGCCTGCTGCTGTCATGCTGAAAGTTTGTTTGAGGTAAAGCTATAAACATTTGACTGAAAAAAAAATCGGCTGTATGACAGTTTAAATGCTTCTCGCTGTTCACCTTAAAGAGCCGTTCAAATTCCATCATCAACGTCACTTCACTCGGAAAAGTACAAAACTCAACTCCAGGCATGTTTTAGATGTTTTTTGAAGCTAAAAGCCCTTTAGGACACAGAACATAAAAGTCTATGTAGCGGACAGAAGCCGGTTTTGGCAGCGGCGGACAATGACCTTGGGTAGCATCTAAGAGGAGCGTGTCTACAAAGGGCCGCCGTGTCATCGTCTCCACTCACACAAATATGCACCGGCGTCCCGGACTGACCCCTGCTCGACCAACCTGCCCCGCCTCGGAGGGCAGGAGGCGAGAGGAGGAGGCGAGAGGAGGCGAGAGGAGGGGCATCTGTCATATGTGGAATGTGTCACTGCTAAGAATGAGCCAATTTGTCAAGTCATCTGGAACCTTTCTTCTAAGATGGGAGGTCTACCAAATGTGAAATGACTCAACTCAAGGTGAAATTATTTAGATAAATATTTATATAATGGAATATTTATCTGCTAAAAATGTATTGAAACAGTCTGCTTAAGTGACTGCTACTGAGTTGTTTTGATTTTGATTGTGATCCAATACCAAGTTACACCTGGGACAAAAAAAAAAAATCCATATCAATCTGATACTAATACTGTTTTTTAAATTTATTTTTTTTGTTTATTTTTAAGCCACACAAAACAGCCAACCATCAACAAATGAGCAACGAAAACTCCTCTCATCCTTATAAATTATTATTCCTTATCACTCACATTCAAAATTGCTGTTTGGTCCAGTGGAGCATCCATTCAAGCTCCTTATTAATCCTGCATTGTCCTTAGTCCAGCTGCAGCTATTACATTTTTGTTCATGGCAAACTAATGTAGCTATGAAAAGCTGTATTCATAATGCCCGTCTGATTGGACACTTGTTACACTTAAGTCTATATGCATGCACTTTTGACTGCCTTGCCTTGTTGTTTTTAAGAAAGTTGATAAAAAAAAAACTCCAAAGAAATCTCACTTTTGGTCCAGTCTCATTTGGGAGGCAAGGGGAGGGGGCGGGGCTGGGTGAGG
>JAADKR020097526.1:0-10473 GCA_011763505.2 Lythrypnus dalli | reverse complement strand
AGTTTTCTACTCTTTTTTTGTCGAAAGTAAAATCCCAAAGGTCTGTACATTTATTAATGATTTGTAACGAGGCTTTGATTTCTCCAAAATGTGCTTGATGGTTGACACCAGCTGTAATCATTTGGTTTATTCATAATTTGCGAATTTCATAATGTTTGATGCTAATGCTAACAGCTATAGAGAAATTACATTGAGCAGGCTCACGGCCACTGAAAACTTTCTCAGACTAGTCGTCTTGCTAACTGTACGCATACGTTTTTTCTTTTTATATATATGACTGTAGCCTGCAGTTGTCCCTTCCTGGTTCAAAACTGCAGCATGCACATGGAGGTTATGCAGAATTCATCATGTATTAAACACATACAGCTCTCCTTCTCATTTATAGATGCTGTAATAACATGTTACAATACTTCTGGATGGGTTTGTACATGTTTTCAGTAATCCATTTACTCTCTGAATGCTTCGACCAGTGCAGGTCAAGGTGAGCTTAATTGTCCCAGTCAGAAAAATTAGTCCTGTTCCTCTGAGCCGTCTGTCAGAGAGAGGCCCAGGGCGAGCTATCAGGACTGTGTTCGGGGTTGAGGGGGAAACAGAAGCACCTGGAGAAACAGGGAGAACATGTGTACAGTCTAAAACATGAACAATAGGCTCGTCCTTTTGACCACTGTTGTCGCCCAGTGCTCCTGACACTAAAGTTAAATATTTCCTGTAAAAATACTTTGGTATTCAATGTCGGAAGGACAAATATATTTAAATAAGGGTTGTAACTTCAAAAATATAAAGATATCCTTCTGCTTTAAATGTACTATTACAAGCAAGACAAGTTTATCGAGCACAATTCATCCACAAGACAAATCAAACTTGAGTTTCATCAAATTAAATCAATCCATCATTTTAGTCATTTATATTTAATGTTAAAAGCAAAAAGCAGCTGGAGATCTGAGGTTCTAACCGTGTTTAGTCCTGACTCTGGGATCGTGTTAGGTCCTGATTCTTGGACCAGCAGGAGACTGCTCCCACAGGTTCAGAACTGAGATGGTTCATATGACTTTAACCTGTCTGATGTACTTTGTAGTTGACTATGAAGAAAAGAGCTGTTATAAAGTCTATTCTCTGAGCGACTGAAACCGGTGCACATACCTGAGAGCTGGACTAATATGGTCGTCCTTCCTGGTTCTAGTCAGTACTCCAGTGGCAGCGTTCTGTACTGCAGCTGTCAGTGACTGTGCTGACTGTGGGCGCGATCTTGACGACCCAAACGCAAACGCAAACCTTCTCGTGATCGCGAGAGTCCCCATGAGTGGGCGGTTATGGGTTTGTGTTTGCGTTTGGGTTTGCGTCTGCGTTCAGGGTTTACGTTTGCGTTCAGGGTTAGCGTCCACGTTTGCGTCGTCAAGATCGCGCCCTGTGAGTCTAATCAGCTGAAACAAATGCATGGATTAGTCTCACCAAGTCTGGTTTAGACACTATATTTTTATCAATATTTTTTTAGATGGTAAAAAGCAGCTGATGTTATTGCTTTAATGCGGCTGTTTAAATTCAGGTCTGAATCCAAAATTATGCTGAGATTTCTAACAGTTTTTTATTTTATTTTATAAAGACAAACTCAAGGTGACTTATAACATTTTCCAAAAGACAATTTCAGTTTAGTCTGAGTTTCGGTGGACATTTTTATTTTATTTTGAATATTACTGCTCTGATTGTAGTGGCTCGATGTGTCCTCACACAGACAGTAATGTCTCCATGTGTCCTCACTCAGACTGGAGTGTCTCCATGTGTCCCCACTCAGACTGGAGTGTCTCCATGTGTCCCCACTCAGACTGGAGTGTCTCCATGTGTCCCCACTCAGGCAGCAGTGTGTCCATGTGTCCCCACTCAGACAGCAATGTGTCCGTGTGTCCCCGCTCAGACTGTAGTCGACCTGTGGACTTCAGTCTTGTGAATTACAGTTTACGGTGCGCAGGAACACTTGGAGCGCTGCATGGTTAATAACAGCATAATACTCTGTAAGTGGAGGTTGTCTCTCAAATGAGTGTTTTGCTGTGTGCTCCACAGTTTGTTTTGTGTAAAAGCACAAGAGGTCGTTGCGAGCCCCTGCTTCCTGCACACCCCCCCCCTCTCACCCCCCCAGCAGCACGCCACACACCAGGGGTATGCGAGTGCTGTCCCAAAATCATGGACTGTGCTCCACCCAGACTGTGACGGCTAAAGATAGGAGGACCAAAATAAACTTAAAGGTACACAATTAAACTTTTAGTGTGAATTTGACCTTTAGTGACCCAGGGGCTATGGGTGAGCAGAACGGCACCTTTACTTTCTGTCACAATTATTTAATTCCTAAGGTTTATGGTTAATTTTCCCATGGAGTGGGTTTTCATGTGCTTAAGTATCCCGGTTATTAGCCGTATCCCGGTTATGATAGTTTTCGGGATGTGGTGTTTATATGTACAAGGAGAAATCGGGAAAGTCATATCCTCTGTTTACATGATAAAATAAAGTCTCCTGGATTCTTGTACTGAAGCTGCAACTGTGCACGTGCTTACAATATATTTTGAGCAATCTCTGTAATATTTTAATCTCCATAGAAATAAAGTTGAAGGATTCAGTGAAATGAATATTTGCGTCAGTGTGTTAGAATTATTAGCCAAACTCCTAAACTTACAGAGGCACACTCTGTAAGTTTAGGAGTTGTCTTCAACAACCTAAACTTGGATGGATTAGCGCCACTTTTCTTCGTCTTCTCTTTCGCTTCTTTTGTTTTCTATTAGTTTCAACCGCAAATGCACCTGTTACAAAGGCAGCAAAGGAAATCTTGCAGCCTTTAAATGCTCTGGTTTTTACATAAATTATGCTTATTTCTATTTAAAATATTGAGTACTTAGTATAGTTTAAGCATAGTTCCTTGATTGTTAAAATAAAAAAAAATCTGTCTCCTTTTGACGATGTTTTTTTACAACTGACAGCGCATGTGCATGAAACGGGAAGTTGCGTATTACCTGGAGTTTCTCAATACCAGAAAACTCCTATTTTCGGGTTTTTGTAATCAGGAAACTGCGTTTGTATGATCACCCACAAAACCAGAATATTAAAACCTCTGCGATACATGTAAACACATTCATGCAGAGGATACGTCACCAGAGAAGATCAGAGCAGCATCATGAAGGCCACTGTGATGGAAAGTGAAGAAGCTATGATAAAATCCATACCGCTGGGTCACAAAGGTCAAATAAGTACTCATATATATTTTTTCCCCCACCTAAACAAATTATATATACTATGCATACATACAAAAGCAAATGTAACAAAGCCGCTCAGTTGCCAGTGTGAGACAGGCTTTGAAAGAAATCTTGAAACAGAATATTTTCAAATGTTCAACTTTATCATTATTTGTAATGATGATCGCACACATTTTTTGTCACCACTCTTAGACACCATTGGGCAGTTTCATAAAAGTGGCTCTGTAAAGCCAGGCTTAGACGCTGACTCTTGACTTATCTTGGGCACAACATGTCAAGCCACAATTAGTGCGTTTCACCAAAAGGACTTGGCGCTTGTGTAATCTCACTAACCCAAGACAGGTTCAACGAAGAAGTATTCGCGCTGTACACAAGCAGACCATGCAGTAGATCATGGAGTTCACTGAGAAACTCTGGAGAAATGTGAACGCACACCGTCTTTCACATCTGCAGAGCATCAGAAGTACGCAGTACGTTTCTAGTAGAAGCGCATCAAAAGTTTAAACATTCAATATGAAAAACGGAAATACTGCTACAATCAATAAAAACAGGGACTTCGCATCATTTCGATATAGTCAAGTGTGACGGCATTCTGGCAGTGACTCGCACTCTTGCCTCTCAGTAAGTAGGTTGCAGGTTCGGTCCTGGTCCATGCCGTCTTATTTTTCCTGTTTCTCTCCTCGTGTCTGGATGGGTTTTCGTCGGTGCTCTGGTTTCCACCAAAACATGCACAATAAGCTATTCCTCCAGCAGGTGACACTGACCATGAGCCTGGCTCCACATATCCAAAATAAATTGGACATTTAATAGTGTTAATTTGGAAAACATGTTTTAATTGTGTGTTGACCTTAGTCTTTTGACTCTCATAAACTGCTTTTAACGAACACTTCTTTCACTTTGAACTCTTAGTAACAACGATGAGTTATGTAGGCTACTTTGCATCAGGTGAAAACCAAGCACTGGTTCACACTGTCTTTATTACAACAACGCAACAAAAGGATTAAGCCACTACAAATCACATTAATTTATTTATAGCTGCAAAAAAAACTAGAGGAAAATTTGTCTTACAAAATGAAAAAGACCAAATATTCAGATAATTTATAAATATAGTTTATGCATTACATGATTGTATACATATTTCATTGCATAACTTTTTTAAATTGGTGATGGCAGCATATACTTTGGCCAAATGATGGCGATGACACCCTTTCTGTCACTAACACTGCCCCCTGCTGTTGGATTCAGCAAAAAAGACACACAGCTTGAACTTAGACTGAGCTTAGTTGGCTCAGTTGCCATAGTAACCGAATCAGGCTCAAGAGTGAGTCTGGTTTATGAAACCCAAATGACAACAAAGTGAGCCATACTTAACTAACTAAGCCTGGCTTAGGTAGTAATGGCCAGTTTTATGAAACAGCCATCAGGTTAGACACATGGGGCGAGATCTTGACGGCGAAGGCGCAGATATAAGGCACACCTTCGCCGCAAGAGTGGGCGGTAACGGGGCTGGACATTGAGGAGGAAGGACAGAGGAGCTTCTGACTGGTTATCAGCTGTGAGCCATTTGGTACCGCCCGAAGAAGAAGAGGACAGGAAAATAACAGTGACCCAGACCTGAACCAGGACCAGACGCAGGAGTCTGACGTGAACAGAACCTGCCTCTTTTGCACTTATTCTCAGCCGCTCCGCAGCACGAGGAAAGAGCTTTCACAGCTGTAGCCTCATGCACTTTCACTGAGTAATTAGTCTTCCTCCACTGTCACTGGACACACAGGCTTTATGTATATGAACCTGCGCACTGTCCCTGCGTGCACTGTCCGTTCGTGCGCGTGCACGCACTGTCCAGTCTTCATAAACGTGATCCACAAGCAGCACATGTAGACACCATGTTAGATCATATAGCTCACAATATGATCTAGTTCAGTGTTTAGTCCTGATTCTGAGACCAGCAGGAGACCACACTCTGACAAAGTGAAGTTAGGTGAGCAGTGTTGGGAAGAACGCCATTAAATAAAAGCAGAGTTAGTAATTCCGTTTGGTTTAACAATAACTATTAATCTAGTGAATTACTATTTCCTCTGTTAGAACAGCGTTCCCGTTTCTGTCGAAGTAACAGAGATAATTACTTTATTATGATAGAAGCTGCGTCTCTGATCCAGCTCTGTATCTTTCCAAAGAGCACTCAGTGTTTGAGGAGGTGTGAGTGGAGCGGAGACATGATTGACTGACAGAAAGTGTAAGACTTCACAAGGGACCAATCAGAGGAGGCGTAGGGATTGCTAAGTCTCTCCTGACATGCTCATTGGCCACACACGGACTTGTTTGGCCCTGAAACTTGAGTATGCTAGTAGATTTTACAGAAATATCTCATTATTTTATGCCTCATTTCGAAGCGATTTAAAGCGGGCAGTTGACAGACGCTCTTTATTTACGTTGCACTTCTGTTGTTATTTACGGGCAGCGACAAGCGCTGACAATAGCCTGGACATGTTCTAATATTGTGCATTTGGTAAACGCTTTGTTTGGCCATTGGCTGTTTAGCAGTTTTTCTGTAGTGCAGGGGTAGGCAACCACTCTCTCAAGAGTCACATGCTGCTCTTTTAAGCCTCCAATGTGGCTCGTTTAGGATTTGATGAAAACTCATATTTATGAGTGGTGAGCTAGAATAGTTACAGTTTTAGTTACATATTAGTTAAATGTTGTTACATCGGAGCCATGAATGAAAACACAGTGACAAAAGATTTATTTAAAAGAGCCATTTTGCTTCAGTAGATCAATACATTTTTTTCAATATTTTGCACTACCTTTACACCATTAATCATTTACCATCATACTATCATAAAAGTACATAATGTATGCTTTGCTGCTTGATACTACTACTCTTTGGAACTTTCTTTTGGTTTTATTATGGGCCAAAGTGGCTACTTTTTATGTTGAAAGTTGCTGACACCTGCTGTAGTGCAGTGCATATTCTGTCTTCCACCTGAAGTGTACTGTTGTGTTGTTGTACCCTGGTTGGAGAATGAAAGTTAACACTGGTGCATTTGATTTAGTACTTTACCTGGTAATTACTTATTTTGACCATACTGGGTCAATTAAAGTAATCCCAGTTACTTTAGGGGGAAAAATAATTATTAACTATAACTCATTACTTTTTGAAAGTAATCTTACCAAATCCAAATGCAGTACAATTTTGAAGATTGTTAACTCGACCCCCCTCTTTTTATATTCTTATTCACTTGGCTTTAATACTTAGCCTCATGTACTAATACTAAGGCTGGTTTATACTCCATCGGGTAGCAGCGCTCTACATTGCGCTGTTCTCCTGAAGGTCTGTGTTGGTGACAGTAACAACAAAGGAGGCTTCAGTAACAGGTAAACAGAATGATAGTGACTCTGTCACATGTCTGTCCCTTTCTCAAATGTCCTAAGTTTATAAATGAGGATCTTGTCAACTCCTCTGATCAGTCCTGATGTCCATGCAGGGCATGAGCAGAAGCATGTGATCCAACACGTGCGTTTTCTTGATTCCGAGCCATGCTTATCAAGGCATATAGCCCATAGTTTTGTAATGAAAGGTGCATGGATTTGCTGTTATGGATCAGCAGCCACTCCGCTCTGCAGCTTTGTAATGGGGTCGGTTTAAAGGTCAGTCTCACGAAATAATGGGGAAAATGGTGGGATGCATATGTTTCTCTCCATCTTATCAATAACCGCCATTGCGCCCACAGACTGAAGCTGCCCGTGCCCAGAGACTGACACTGTCCTCGTCCAGAGACTGATGCTGACCTCGTAAACAGACTCATGCTGTCCTCGTCCAGAGACTGACGCTATCAAAGTCCAGAGACTGACACTGTCCTGGTCCAGAGACTGACACTGTCCTGGTCCAGAGACTGACGCTGTCCATGCCCAGACACTGACACTATCCTTGTCCAGAGACTGACGCTGTCCTTGTCCAGAGAGTGACGCTGTCCATGCCCAGAAACTGACACTGTCCTTGTCCAGAGACTGACACTGTCCTTGTCCAGAGACTGACGCTGTCTATGTCCAGAGACTGACGCTGTCTATGTCCAGAGACTGACACTCTCCTTGTTCAGAGACAGACACTGTCCTCGTCCAGGGACGTAGAAGTGTAGAGTCCTCTATGCAGCCGCTGTGGTGATGGTGTGAGCTACTCCTCTCGAGCTCAAGCCCCGACTCGCCGGGACCCCACTGCACTTCCTCTCCAATCCGCCTGTAATGACAGTGATTTGGACTAGATTCCTCTTCAGCAGGTGGATACGGTCTGTCTGTAC
Organism: Lythrypnus dalli; assembly: GCA_011763505.2. Lineage (NCBI taxonomy): Eukaryota > Metazoa > Chordata > Actinopteri > Gobiiformes > Gobiidae > Lythrypnus > Lythrypnus dalli. The sequence goes on along the minus strand of JAADKR020097526.1, from coordinate 2,942 downwards.
ACAACCCTCCTCCTGAAAAATACTTATTCACATTCTACAGCAACAAGAAATGAAACTTAATAATGTACACATTGACTTTTATAAGATTTATTCTGCTAATCTAATATTAGTGGACATATGCCTAATAATGCATAATAATCATTTTCATTTCTTCTGTGCACTTCTCAGTTGAAACATTTGTCAATGTTATTTAATAAAACTCTAGATAGAACATGACATTCTTTCTCTGATGGTGCAGGTGCCAATAAAATAAATGCCCTAACAGAAAACCTTCAAATGTTCAACCTTTTCATTATGTGGAATAGATTCCGCCAATAAGACTGTTATAGCACACGTCCTTCACAGTGAGAGTTACAGAAATACTGTGTCTGCTTCACACTGGAAAAGGCCAGATTTTCATGTATACCAAATCACCAGATCACCAGATCACCTACAGGTTAGAACGTTTGTGCATGCATGAATTTGCGAATTACATGAATGCAAAAAAGGTTCATTGTTTTGAGTTGGTTTTGATTTTAATAGGCAAATTTTTAAATATCAAAATTGTATTCTTAGCAGCTAGCACTGTCTGGTTTTGTTTGTTTGGCACACTTTTTGTTCAGTGGTTTAAAAAAGGAGTGCATGGCGTTTGTTTTTAAAGCCATAATGTTTGTAAAATGTAGTTGTTTTTATTTCAAGGCGGGTGTGCAGTTGAGCAGAAGAATGGTGTGTTCCAAGTGACTGGTAACTGGTTAGCTTCCGACTTCCAACTGGGAAAAATGCATCGGAAAACCACTCAAACTGGTCGTTACAGTTGGTAAACTTGGACATGTCCAGAGTGATCCGAGTTCAGATACAAGATGAAGACAGCGATGGCAGCCCCCAGTGGAAAAGTGTAGCTAGTGAAAAGGCTTTAACAAAACTCCTGCTTCAGTCATGGTAACCTTTTCTTTTGGTCACAGCTATCAATATAATTTTTTTTTGCATGTTTTGAATTATATCTGCTGCAGGGAAACATTCGCGTAACATTAGCTCCTGTTTTAGCATTAACCGTTTGGTCTTGCGTACCAGTTAATCCACCTGGAATGCTCTGAGGTCAGATCTCGTAATTTCCAGGTGGGAAAAATCCCAGTTACCAGTCGCCTGGAAGGCAGTATAAATCCCACTAATCAGACATGTGGCTCAGTGCTGGCTCCAGTGCAGCAGTAGAGTGAGAGTTGGGTGCGTCCTTGAGTTAGCATGAGTGCAGGGACTTCCTGGAGCCCACACATGTGCTTCCTGTCCCACTGATATGTGAACACAAACACTAGCCCGCAACCTCGTGTGGAGAGTCAGAGCCAGCGTTTACGTCAGCTCAGTCCGCTTGGAAAAATATCTGTTATGTCTTACGTTACTCGGGTAGGAGAATCAACTACAAAAAAAAAAGGTTTAACAAGTCTACTCTATCACAATCCAACCCGAATTAGCTGAACCACCGCAAACGTCGGGCAAACTCGCAAATTCACCAAGATTGTAGTTCACGTCAAACCAATTCAGGGCACTGACAAATACATGGCAGAACCAAATCACCGCACACTGAACACATGTGATAAGTTCGAGTATGGTTTTTATTGGTAAAAAAGCAATATTGGGGATGAGGAAAGTAACCCAAACAAAAAAGACAAACAAACAAAGTTATAGGACTAGTCCACTCACACAGTATATAAGAAATGCAGTGGTCTTCCACTGAGCGCACACAAAGCCAATCCAAACTGGCTTTGTGTGTACCACAAGTTGCCCAATTCCTCTGTTGATCAGTAGTGTGTTTCCTGATCTGTCACTATAAACATGGGACGCTAAAATAAGCACTGTGTCTCTCATCAGAGAAACAGAAACATTTCTTAAACAATAGTTTAGTTTCTATCATCAGCTCCAAGTATGTCCAAATTGAATTAAAAAACTTTTTAGTACATTTTTAATGCCCTCAAAGTTAAATTTAATGCCACTAAAACTTGGATTTAGACCTTGAGCAAGACAACAGTTAACCAAAACACCTGAAGAGCTTTCAGATTCAATAGGTGATAGAAGGAAAGCTAAGCTAGCAGTGCACCCAAGCCGAGAGGGACAACTGGAACTGGAAGAACTTTGAAAACCTGATAGACCTAGACTCATCATTAAGGAAACAAACAGGATAGATTCCACCGAAAAGCGAACACACAAAAAATGAAATATATCTCTAAAATAGATTTGAAATATTACCACCACATTTTGATATTATGTAACAAGGCCATACTTATCAAATTGCAAAGTCAAACATAAGCAACGGAAAATAAGTCATTACGTCCGCATATGACTCGCTGCATTATAAAGTGGCACACATGCAGCATTAGCGCTCTTTTATACAAAAAACATGTGGCTCTGCTGGTGTTTTAAATGTGTGTGTTGTTCCCATTTCAACATGGATAGACTCAGACGGAAACAGAAAGAGATTAGAAGCTTTATTTGATATTGAAGACTTTGGCGCTCGAGCCCTGGCGGAAGACGTGCATAAAGAGACTGAAGAGCTATGAGCTATTGAAAACGGCTCTGGGGTGTCTTCCGCCCCCGGGGCCCGGACACTGGTGGTGGATTTATTCTGTCCTATTGTACATGTTTTTTGGTGGTAAGGGAAACCGGAGTACCCGGAGGAAACCCACCGCAAACACGGGGAGAACATTCAAACTCTACACAGAAAGGCCCCATAACTGAACCCGGTACCTTCTTGCTGTGAAGCGCGAGCGCTAACCGCTGCGCCACCGTGCCGCCCGATGAAGGTTGGAGCATCCTGATGGCCTAGGTGGTGTTGGGGAGGGGGTGGGTAGCAGCGTTGACGGTGCGCAGCTGGATTGGAGCAGATGAATAGTGGACAGGAGAGGCTTAAATATGAGTTCCTTGTGTTGATTGGTTTCAGGTGGAGGAGAGGCTGGGATGCTGATAGGCTGAGG
>JAADKR020097039.1:0-10479 GCA_011763505.2 Lythrypnus dalli | reverse complement strand
TATCGCACCGTTGTGGTAAAGAAGGAGCTGAGTCGAAAGGCAAAGCTCTCGATTTACCGGTCGATCTACGTCCCCACATCCTCATCTATGGCCACGAGATTTGGGTAGTGACCGAAAGGACAAGATCGCGGATACAAGCGGTGAAAATGAGATTCCTTCACAGGATGGCTGGACTCACCCTTAGGGATAGGGTGAGGAGCTCAGTCATCCGGGATTTTCCACCCTGGCCTGAAGTACAGCCTATTCCGTCGACTAGCGTGCCTCTACCTGCTCCTCCACCTCGTGTGTTACTACATCCACCACTGCCTCCGGTATCATATTTGCCTTCATACGAGACAGGGTTCAGACTACGCCAGAGTATGTTCAGCCATATACTCCCTCTCACCAGCCACCCTTTGTAGAGGCTACATACACCGATGATGATCCACGACAGTTTGCTCGGCTTAAGATAGTTCTAGAGAATATCCTGCCGAGAGATGCAACTGAGCGATTCAAATATCAAATTCTGGTCGATCATCTCAAACTAGAGGACGCTCTTCTCATTGCAGACTCTTATAGCAATAGTCCAACTCCCTATTCAAAGACAATGGCCTCATTGACTGAAACATATGGGCAACCACACAAACTAGCCCTGCAGCGTATCAATGAAGTCCTGGCTGAACCTCCAATCCGCAGTGAGGACAGTCACAGCTTTCATCTCTTTGGCCTCAGGGTACGAGTCCTGGTCGGCATGTTAGAGCAACTAGGCCCAGATGGTAGGACTGAGTTGGAATGTGGGTCACACACCTCGCGACTTCAAGTTGCCTCACAAAGTCAGAGCAAAGTTCAAGCGCCATATTAACCCCATTCGCACTCCAATTTCAACCTTAGTCGACTTTTCTGACTGGCTTGAATACGAAGTCCACATTCAAGATGAGGACTTTCAACCTTCTCGTTCATGTTCCTTTCGAGACGACCGACAGAAGCCCCTTAAGCACAAACAGCAGACGCCCAGCGCACGTTCTACTACAGTTCTGCTCGGTTCTAACCCAGCTTCTAGGTCATCTGAGTTTTCATCACAAGTCAGACATCAGATGAGTACTTAACTTGAGAAACCCAAGAAGTACTGTCCCTATTGTGATAGTATTCAGCATTATTTCAACCAGTGTCCAGAGTTTAAGAAGTTTTCCAAAGCGTATCCTGGATCAAGAGCGGGAAGCACTGTTGGAGATGTGGCAGAAATCACCTTGCTGCTCAGTGCTATCTCAAGGCTAAATGTCAGCAGTGCAACCAGACCCACCTTGACATACTCCATGAGGTCAACACTTCCACCACAGCCAGATCCGAGCATCCACCATCAGAGATGGCTCAACCTGCTACCTACTATCTAGATTCGGACCTCAGAAGTAGCTGTGTTTTGCTGAAGATGGTTAAAGTTGTTCTCCACAATGGCACGCACAAGCTAGAGACGTATGCAATCCTCAATGATGGCTCTGAGCGTACAATCTTACTTCACAGTGCTGCTCAGGAGCTACATCTCAGGGGACAGAGTGAAAACTTGGCAATTAGAACTATCCGTCAAGATGTAAAGACTGTCACAGGACAGTCCGTGTCCTTCGCCATAACATCCTCTACTCATTCTCAGAAACAGTTTCACATCCGTAAAGCCTTCACTGCAGCAGAGCTTAACCTTTCACAGCACTCTCATCCTGTCGAGGCCCTGCAGAAAACGTACCATCATCTCAGAGGTCCCCCACTTCAGTCTTTCAGTCAAGTTCAGCCACTTCTCCTTATCGGCTCTGACTATCCTCATCTCCTTATGCAGTTGAGCCTGTTCACTTAGGTCCATCAGCGTTGAAAACCCATCTCGGCTGGACCCTGCAAGGTCCTGCAAAAATCCTGATGCACCAATCCTCCATACCACAGTGCTTCCTTATCAATACTTCTACTCATTCTGGTGATCTTCTCAGTCCTGTGTCCAGACTGTGGTAGATGGACATTCTTCCATATCATAATGAGAAGCTCATTACCAGATCCAAGCAAGATAATGCAGCCATAAACTTCTGGAGGAGAAGTCAGAGTTAATATCGACAACATGCAAACATAAGCAACCCCTCTGCTGTGGAAGGAGGGTCTTCCTCCTCTTAACGCTCCAAAGGATGCTGTTATGAGCCACTTGCGTAGCACTGAGAGTAGTCTCGCTAAAGACCCAGTCAAGGCCGTTTCATACAGTCAGGAGATCAAGAAGCTAGAGGACTCAGGCTACACCCGAAAGCCCACAACATCCGAAAAGCAGACCAGCAATTCCTGGTACATTCTACACCATATGGTCACTCACAATGGCAAGGACCGCATTGTTTTCAGCTGTTCATTCACCAGCTTGAACGAACATCTGCTTCCGGGGCCAACCTTAGGTTCTAGTTTCCTTGGTGTCCTGCTCCGGTTTAGGCAGTTCCCCATTGCTGTGAGCAGTGACATTAAGGGCATGTTTCATCCTGCCTGAGGATCAGTACTTCCTCCGCTTCCTATGGAGGGACATGAACCGCAGCACTAAGCCTGATGTCTACCAATAGCAGGTGCTTCCTTTCGGCACCACTTGCAGTCCCTGCTGTGCACCCTTTGCACTCCAAAAGCATGCGATGGACCGGAGCAGTTCTCATGGAGATACCCGGCCCTCAGTTGAGAATTGCTTTTATGTGGACAATCTTCTTCAAAGCTTCTCATCCATCGCAGAGGCAAAGCAGCTTGTCACTAAGCTCCAGTCTCGTGGTTATGAACTGCAGCAGTGGGCCACAAACGTTCCGGACATCGTCAGTCACCTGCCACCCGAACTCACATCAGAAAGTCAAGAACTGTCAATGGATAGTGCAGATCCACCAGAACGGACTCTCGGGCTGCACTGGCACTGCAGAACAGACACTATTGCCTACCGCCTCCGCCACACAGAGCAACCTGAGCCCACTCGGCTCAACATCTACCGGGTCCTAGCCCGACAATACGACCCCTTGGGGCTGCTCATTCCTTTCAATACTCGAGCTAAAATCCTTGTGCAGAACCTCTGGGGAAAGAAACGAGACAGGGACAATTCTTATCTTCCAGCAGATCTGCTTCAACTGTGGCAGGCATGGGTGAGTGAACTTCCATTACTTTGTCAAGTTACTATTAATCGTTGTTATGTCCACCCAGGAACAGACCTCTCAGCTGCATCCCAGAGCATCCACGTCTTCTCAGATGCGTCAGAAAGGGCCTATGGATCGGTCGCCTATCTGCATACTGTCAACGCAATGAGTGAAGTTCAGATGTCGTTCCTAGCAACTCGATCCTGTGTTGCCCCAATCCGCCAACAGTATATGCCAAGGTTGGAACTCTGTGCTGCCCACATCGGAGCCCAGCTCGGTGTCATCCTGAAACGATCAATTGTCTCTGTCACCTATTGGACTGACTTCACTACTGTGTTGAACTGGTTGCAATCCCCATCCTGCCACTACAAGGTGTTCATCGGTGCTAGAGTTGCAGACTACCAGGAGTTAACTGAGGGCAGCTCTTGGCGCTATGTTAACTCCAGTGCGAATCCTGTGGACTATATTACCCGTGGACTGTCCCTCTCACAGATCCAGAATCACAGTCGTTGGAGCTCCGGACCAACTTTTCTTCACAACAGTGAGTCTATTTGGCCTACCTGTCCAGACATCTCCTGCCCTAAAGATACAGTTGAGCTACGCAAAGCCAATTTTATGGCCTTGTCTCCACTCCTCCTCATCCACAGTTGCCTGATGCCAGCAAGTTTAACTGCTTCTCAGAGCTATTGGAAGCCACTGTTCGAGCATGTCACAGGGTGGCCAATGACTCTAAACCCACAGCTAAATCTTACAGACAAGCTGAACTTTCCCTCCTCAAACAAGTGCAAATTGTCTGTTTCACAGAGGAATTTGATCGCATCTCTTCCCAGAAGCCCATACAGTCCAGCAATAGACTCACTCACCTTAGCCCCAGAATATGACTCAGAGGCTCAGTTGATTTGCGTTGGGGGCCAACTAAGACGCTGTGAGTCCCTTAACTCAGACATTCTTCACGCTGTTATCCTCGAGAAGCGATGGGGCATAATATACAAATGCCTCACTACTCATGCAGTGTACCGAGATCTGCTGGCCAGCGTGGACACTGATTCATTCCTCATGAGTCTACGTTTCATCGCCAGACGAGGAAAGCCTCACGAGTTGCTCTCAGATCAAGGCACAAATTTCAAAGGCGGAAGTTCAGAACTCCAGGAGGCTTTCAAAGCCCTTGCTCCTGAGCTGCAGTCACAACTCAGAGAGAGAGAGAGAGAGAGAGAGAGAGACTGGCTCTAGTAACGGCATAGTAACCATCCCTCCTATCGCTGTTAAGCTCCTTCCTCATGCTGTTTGTTGTTATTGTAGAAACCATGAACCAACCCATCCAACAATAAAGAGTGGCAGAATACAAAACTAAGTCATCATTATCGTTCTGGCCGGACAACCTGGGGAGGTTGAGAATATCCAATCAGCAATTAGCATCCTTATCAAGAGGTCACAAGATTAGGTCTCCTTCCTGACACCTTCTTTACACTCGTCACTCCATAGATACTGAAAAAATAATAATAATAATTATATATATATATATATATATGTATAGTATGTTACACTGCTATGTCGTTAATTAGTATCAATAAAAGTGTTTGTTGTTGTCGCCAATGTAAAAGCTATTCCCAGCAATACATTGGTTCGAAACTCCAGAGTACTCGAGCCAAGCATAGGAGATTGGGCTCTTTCAAGATTTGTTTTTGCATGTTTGTGAAATCACAAATCTCGCGGGAATTCATCTTGCAGCACAAGGTAACTTGGGAGGAATCCTATGGTGCCCCAGACATGACATGGAAAAAAAAAAAAAAACTACCTCGTGCGAACGAGATACTATTCCGTGCGCGCAAGGTACTAACTCGTGCGCACGAGTTTCTCCGCTGTATCCACACTGTATCCAAATCCTGCCACGATCCTTCGCCTCTTTCCTGGGCGCACATCACCGCGGCCAGTGTGAGGCAGCTCTCCGCCGCACATGCCCCGCACGCACATGCTCCGCTCACGCGCACACTCGAAGAAACAAGAGAAGAGTGAAAGAAAGCAGGTTGAGTCATAGAATACATCCCTCGACCTGTTCCTTGTTTCTGTCCTTCAAAGAACATTTTGTTGTTGTTGTATGTGGCGAAAAAGCTGACTTTGACAAAAGGGTCTCTGCCCTGAGCGTTACCATGGAGCTCCTGTCACTCAAACACTTTGTGGAGTCTAAAGCCCCGCCCCTGAGCGTTACCATGAAGCTCCTATCACTCATACAATAGTAAAAGAAGTAATACTTTATAACAAACACTTGTAGGCTGAATATGTTGTTTAGACTATGTATCATTATTCTCAAAGGAGGAGAAGGTCGATTTATGGTTTTACATGAGAATGTCTGAGACAGTAATCATTGTTATGAGAAACACCCATTGTTTTGACTATGGGAAGGTCTTAAGGTCTTGCCAACTCCATGCCTGTATTAATGAACTGCCAATAAATGAATCTCTCTGGATATAATTTTTGACTCCACAAATTGTTGTCACTGGCCGGGACTCAAACCCGGGCCTCCCCCGTCGCAGGTGAGAATTCTACCACTGAACCACTGAACCACCAATGGTTTATTCGTTGGCTATAGGTCATTCCCAGCCTAAAATACAATTCAATTGAAGAATCTCGTTTTGTTGTCGGCACCTCTTCTGTTCCTCCTCTAACTGTCAGAGCAGTACAGATCCTTTGGCCACAATTAGATTTCGTAGGAGGGAACAAGTTAATATCTTGTGCGCACAAGTTAGTATCTCGTGCTCACGAGCTAGTATCTCATGCTCACGAGTTAGTATCCCGTGCGCACGAGTTAGTATCTCGTGCTCACGAGTTAGTATCCCATGCGAATGAGTTAGTATCTCGTGCGCACGAGGTAGGTTTTTTTTTTTTTCTATGTCACGTCCCTCCGTAGAAACCAGCTGATTTCAAGGGCTTTTACTGAACACTGAAAAATGGAATAACATTTATATCTTTCAAGACTAAAAAAAATCTTTCAAAACAAAGTAGTAGGATGGTTGAGTAAACACTCTGCCATACAATTACCCAGTTTATAGCATATTTTTATTGGCTTGGTATCAGACTATTTCATAAGATAAACAAGCATGTGCCACAGACACATTTTCCGCCAACATAATTATATTTTCTCCGTAAATCTTTAACTTTAAATAGAAATTCTGTAACTTTTTTATGTTCAAGACTATGTTACAAATTCTGGCACAAATTATTATTATTATTTTTTTACCTGTAATTATCTTAATTAACGACCATGCCACAGTTAATACAAACAAAATTACTCACCTCCACTGTTGTGCAAGGGCTGAATTTTTCTGCAGAGAAACAAGAAAACATTAGTTACCATTAGTGTAAGCTCTCAGTCGTCCAGGTCTTTTTTCTATGATTAGTTTTTTTTTTCTTTTTTTTTTCAGGTGCACAAGTTCATTCATTGAGCAAAACAAATATTTTTCCCTCTTATCGGTCTTAAACTTGAGAGAGTGCATTAGTGTCATTATAATTTGAGCATTAAGAAAGTCCCCTCTCTACCTTCAGTTCAGGGGACCCTTTTAAACCCCTTTCTGATTGTGAAATTAGCTATTTGTGTGTCAGTTCATGGAATAAATACTAACTATCTCGAGGCTCTGCTAAGAAATTAAACAAGAAGAGCTTTCTAACAACATGATCTACAAAACATGTGATCAATGACGACAACATTCCTGAAAGCCTTGAATTTAACAAAGACGGACACATATCTCCAGGCAGTGTCTCTGAATGCCTCAGCTCTTTACAGCAGGAACAGCTGACCCAATAAACAAACAGGTTTTTATAGTAAGACACAAAGAGAGTGCGACTTTGACATCACTGCATGACCTGGGATTGCATCATCAGATTTAAACTCCAATATAATGTTCCATGAAATTATTATAATGGTATCCAAAAAAATGGGATACCAACAACTGCCATCTAAAATAAATGTCTTTGTGTTCATTGCGTTGAAATGTGACGTAGCCCAAGGTTTTCAGTCCTCATGCTTGTCCTTGAGGTGGTATGTTGACTACAAAAGACTTCCAGAGACATAGCTCTATCCGCAAATGTGGCTTCAGGGAGATAAGGGAGGAGGGGTGAAATCCAACATGGATCCGGACAAATTTTAATTTTCCTAGTATAATAAGCTCTGTGTTTTCTGGGTTAAGCAAGAGGTAGTTCACAGTCATCTAATTCTTTATGTCTTTTACACAAACACTAAGCTTCTCTATTTAATCTGTTTGACCCGGTTTAAAGGATAAGTACAGCTGTGTGTTGTCCACATAACAATAAAAAAATAATATCATGTTTTCTGATGATGTTACCCAATGGTAGCATGTAAAGCATGAATAAAATTGGCCTGAGTACAGATCCTTGAGGCACTTCATGGCAGACCTCGGAACGCATTGAGGACTTGGTTTACACTGACAAACTGCTGGTTTAAATCTTATTTATCGGACCGGTACCAGAGAGCTGTTCCTTTAATGCCAACATCCCATTCTAGCCTTTGCAGGAAAATATTGTGGTCGATTGTGTCAAAGGCTGTGCTGAGGTCTAACAAAACCAGTATTGAAATTTGTCCAGAGTCAGCCGCTAAAAACAAGTCATTAGTTACCTTGAGTTCTGCAGGATTGCAGGGGGGGGCAGAGAATTGTCTGTTCAGATGGTCAAGTCATAAGAGATATTATTTGAGCAATTTAACTGGTAAAAAAGCATCAATTGTGACTGAGAAAGGGAGTACATGTGCATAAAACACTCAAATCGTTTATAAGGGTCACACGTTTGGAGTGGGGGGCTCAACCTGACTATAGTACAAATATGGGGGATTCAAGAAAAAATGGTTGATAAACACTGCTGTGGCATAGAGTGTGGCAGTGCTCTGGGCGATGTCTCCTATACTCATACTCCTTAATACCAGCGCCGGCTTCAGAACAAACTGACTGAGGGTGCATCAGGGTTTGAAAAGGTGCAAATAAATATTCTCGCCATTCAAATATATTGTGAGGCAACAAAACAAACAAAAAGCAGGAGGTAAATCTCTTAGAACAGTGGCTTGGCCCAAATGACCACTATTTCTTTGTGTCCACCTTTTAATGCAGCTGAACACACACTTCATGAAACAACTAAAGAAAGAAAATAATAACTAATACACAGAATGGGGGCAGAAATGGTGGATGGCAAGTCCAGTTAGTTGAATAATAGCCTTTAAAAGCATTAATAATAAATATTTAATAAATATCGTTGCACCCTCGCAGTCGTACACACAATATTGGCTTACATTCACACATGCATCCTTATTTATGAAATCTCAGGTATTTAGTATTTTTGGTCAGTATTTTGTTGTTGCTGTCAAAAGTTTTGTCATTTCTGTTGTTTTTGTCTTTAGTTTGTTTTGTTGTTATTACTGTCCTGTTTTGTAAATATTGCATCATTCACAATAAGAAACTCTCCCTGTGGAACCTGGACAGTTTTATATGTTCTATCTAACTATCTTGAGTCTGCCTTTTCTGATATTTTCACCAAAATAACAGTGCTATCCCTCAAAACAAATATCTATACATTCTGGCTTTAATGGTTCAGTGCTTGGACAAATATGACGGTACCACAATTTGAGTAAACAATATGTTATGCGGTATGTAAGGTATGTAAACATGCTCTTATTTACCTTTCATTCCATCATTTATTTTTGCACTGGAAAAAACACCCCTTTGCAATTGGTTCCATCCATGCTACTAAAAATAGCCCATTCATTCAAGACATGGTCTAAGCTACAATCCTCGACCAGCATCATCATCACAGCTGTGTTCTTTCAGTGTGATTTTTAACGTCGATTACAAAACATTTGGTTCGTTTATTGGATTTAGCACTGAGTTTGCAGCTGTTGGGGATAAATGCATGTCTCTGGGGCCCTGAGGTAGTCCATTACAGACAGAAGAGGATTGATGGGGAGTGCATGGATGTCTAGGCTGCAAATGTAATTATTACAACATCTAGCTTTAGCTTAACACAATGTTATGTAGTGTATCCAGTTTATTAAATACATGTTTGTATTGCCAAGTGTAGCTTGGTGGTGTTGTACCAAGATATTATCTATATGGACAAATGTTGATTACATTCCTGATCAGACTGGTAAATGGGCTGATAAAATGTGACTTTGTTATGCATGCATGATTTAATTATCATAATGTACAATCCACAGCTCTACAAAAAATCTGGTACCCACAGAAATATAGCTGTGCATGCACTAAATTCCTATCCCTATGGAGATGATGAACACATGAGGCAAACAGGATCTAAATAAAATATGGAAAACCACATGACCAACACATGGAGAAATAGTGAAAATGGTGCTTTATCACACAACAGCACATGTGAGTGAGGCAGCAGTCAGCGTGGGGGTGGCATGAAGAAAGGGAAACAGCTCTTTGTTTGTGGCCAAATGCAGGGAAATGCTGGGAAAAGCACCTGGTCTGTGATTTGGATAGAATGTGAAAGGTAAGAGTTAAAGGCTATTTAAATGTATACTGTAAATGAATGGGCACAGTAGATCAGCCAAACCAACGAAATATCCATTTTATTCGGTGGATTATATTCTGGTAAATGAGGATATGTGTTTGTATTGCAGGTGAGGATACTTTGCAGCTATATTTTAACTCAATTGGCCTAGATGTATGGTTGAGCTGGATGTGAAAACAACAACACATTATTTAAGCTGCTGTATACAATATATGCACAGTGTGCTACAGAGAGGGTAGAATAAACAAGATAACTCAAACATTAATTTTATTTAAGACAGCTACGCACTAAAGCCCATTACCTTCCCGTGTGTGGTGCTCCACGCGTATAGAACCGTCTTTGAGGATCTTCACATCCCTGGGTCCAGATATCTTTTCCGGGGCGGCGGCAGAGCTCCTCCTGTGGGCCCGCTGTCCCCTCGCCATGGCCTGGCAACTCTGGAAGCACACGGCCCATGCCTGCTCCTCATTCACGGGCTGGTTGTACAGCCTCAGTATCTCCTCCAGAGACAGCTCCTCCGCGGGACTGAGCGCCGTCGCAGCATCCATCAAACCGGCCTAGTCAGAGCCGAGGTCAGACGCGAGCGTGCCCCGACACATAAGTCTGACGGACTGCCTCTCGGTGACGGAGGGCGACCGTTGCCACGTCCGGTGCCCGTCTTTCAGGGGCGATATTGGGCGGACTGTGATGTGCGTGGTGCTGGGTGTGTGTCTCCGTGTGGGGCTGCGTCTCTGGAAGCTGAGCTAGTACTTCCCTCGTCACATGATCTCTCTCTCTCTCTCTCTCTCTCTCTCTCTCTCCGTCCCCACACCCTCACCCTCTCTCTGTCCCTCCCTCTCTCTCTCTCTCTCTC
>JAADKR020096753.1:0-10482 GCA_011763505.2 Lythrypnus dalli | reverse complement strand
AGGAAGGCTTCAATTATGGAACCGGTGAAATAATCATGTCGAGTGATGCAAGGAAGACACTATCTCTGAGTGGAGGAAGGAAGCTCTGAAACACTAGGAAAAAATGAGATATTGACTTTTTTAAAAACAAAGCACACGTTTCCCAAAATAATGGAATTAAATGGGACACTCGGAGACTTAAAGAGCGGGTATTGTGCTTTTTGCAGGTGTTTTGTAATAATTTCAAACTCTTCTTTGAGGCTATCTTACTCTTTGTTGGTGTAAAAATGCAATATGAATCTAAAATAGCTCAAACTAAATTCTAAACAGCTCCTTTCACAGAGAGAAGTCACAAAGTGCTTCACAAAAAATCAATAAAAACACAGCATTCACAATAGACTGTTAAATGATCTGATCCAAAAACCTCAGCCTCCGAGAGGGGGTATAGGGACATAACAGACAAGGCAGTGGGAACTAAGGGTGCTGAAGCTCCCCTAGTGGATAGTTTGGGCATTGTAGGTCATATTAATAAACAGGACACAAGCACTGCATCTGTTGTTCTATTCTTATTCTTTCTTATCATTCACAAAATGGCCAATAATACAACTTAAAATGTGAATTTCCATAACAGAAATGACACAAAACAGTATAATTCTTGAAAAAAAATGCAAATTGTTTTCTTAATTTTCTGTGGCAATTGCAACAAGCTTCCACAGATAAACTGCTGAAGTAAAAATGGCCCAAACAGAAGTAAAAAATCTTATTTCTCCATCTTTCCCCACATACAGTATGTTCAGTGGAGCTGCAGCGCTGAGGAGATGAAGTCAGAATTCTAAAATATTCCCAAAAGAAAGACCAGTTGAAATTTATACAGCCAAGGCTCAACTTTCTGCGTCTGTCCAAAAGATTTTCATCAATTTAAATTCACATGCACTTCTCATTCGCTGGAATCGTATCGTTGCATATTTTTATAAATCCCTTTTTTGTCTGTGTGGAATTCTTGCATCATTTTTTTGTGATTATAAGTTGGACCAAATCAGAACTAAACTAAACTAAAGCAGAAAAAGTTGAGGATGAGCTGAGGTTGTCCTGGACTGAACCCAGTTTGGACATGAAATACAGTAATGGCCTAAACTGTAGCTAAATGTGGGCTAATTCTATCATAAAGTTGGGTATTGTGATTTTTAACATTTTTTCAAATACATATTAATCACTGTCCTGCATTTTCTTGGTTATAAAATACAATGTTGACCAATACAAAGTTCATTTATTGTGGGATATTATGCAAAATTGACTTTTTTGAATTTTAAGAGCTTTTTTGGATGTTTCAATGCTGTTCTTTTCAAAAACAAACCTGAGGCTGTCTTTCAAGCATTATAACTAAATACCTGAGAATAAATAAATAAATAAATACCGGTTCAGAATAGATCCAGTGAAATAAGATCTTTAAAAATATGGAGGACTGCTTTTACTTTGATGCAATATAACCAGGAAGTACATTTCAGAGCTTCAGCAGTAGAAGAAGAAATGCCAAAAGTAAATGGGATTAACTCAAAACTGTGTAAATGATGTGAAATCCTGCTCCAGGTCTGTTTTGATAAAAGAACAACATTAACACATTGTGTAAGTCGATGTGTCGTGAACAGGACCTTTAATGATTTAATGAATGATGATCAAAGGCAGGTATTGTAATTCATTTCTTCCATCTGCTCCTTTTCACTCAGTTTGCATGCTAAAAGCTGTTGTTGTATTTGACTTTTAAATGAATTAAATATGAAATATAATGGCATGAAAACATTACAAACAAATAGTGCGTACTGCCTTTATTTTTCACTGTCCAACATTATAAATGAAGACTAACCCAGGCCTAAACAAGGACTTCTCAAACCCCTCAAAGGCTCATGTTTAATACTGTGATTATTACCATGTTTTTATTTTATTTTATTTATGTTGCACTGTTGTAAAATATGATCCAGCTCAGAGCGCTCGCAGGATTTTCCATGCACCATACAATATTAATGTATTTATCAATAATTTAGCTGGTGCTGAGTCGGCAAGCTTTCTTTGTGGACATTTTTACTTTAAGATTTTTTATTTTATTTTTTTCATTTTGCACGAGCCGGCCAACATGTTTTTAGCAGCAGAAAACATTGCATCAAACGTCTTGCGAGTGTCAATTGGAATTTCGGAGACGTATTTTCCGAACATTTGAGTTGTAAATCAGGGAGTCGTGCTGTTTGGGATTGATTTCTCCCGATTATGCGAGCGTCAGATGAATGGATTTCTCATTTTTGAAATTTGGATTCTGGGTCATGCTGAGATGTCTCGCTGTGGAGCTGGTAATGAAGTGGTTTTAACAAAAAGCAGAAAAAAATGAAGGTAAAAGGTCGATACTTTTAGTGGTTAGTCACAATATGTAATACTTTTCTCTTCTTTCTTGACAAGATGCATTATTCAAGCTTGTTTTGAGTTTTGGAGCATGTTTTATACATAAATTAATTGTAAGGAATATAAATAAACATATTTCACCTCCAATTACTGGAGCATGCAAGAGTGAAACTTCATGAAATCATTATTGAGCCAAACTTTTCTTATTCTAACCAGACAAATGCAACTAGACATGCACCAATCCAGCTTTTTTACTTTCGATACCAATACCGATTCTTGGGGTTTGAGTATCTACCAATACCAACCAATACCATGAGACTATTCTAAACAGTGGCTGCTGTGAGTGAAAAATACAAATACAAATACATAAAAAGTTGTATGGCACAAGGCTACAGGGTAATGAGGAAAATATATAAATATCAATTTGAAACTTTTGCTGTAGATTACTGGCATGAATATGAGAAAAATGTATTGCAAGTTTTCTGTTATGTCATGTTTATATATAAAGTAGCAATGGACTGATCCAGGTATAAATGAATAGTTTTATGTTGTTGGTGTATTACTTACAGAGAGATTTTAGATACCTTGCTTAGTTTTTGAGATAGGTAGTTATTAGTGAGAAAAAATCTAAAAAAAAAATCCAATTTCATCTAATTTTTGGGGTATTCAAGAAATCAGGCTAGGAAACAGGTACTGACAAATCAGTCTGAAAAAACATGTCTTAAGTCTGGACATTTTGAAGCCTGTAAGTGCTACTAAAGTGGAGATACTGTTGCAGATGAGAAAATAAGCTTTGTATAATAAGTTTGGAAACGTCATGAGAGCGGGACATGCCCATCTTGTCTCTATTGCTCTCTTTGAAAAACGTTGATCTTCTCGTCCTATTGCAAAAAATAGAACTGTCTGCATCAAGTTGATTTTGGAGTCGCTCTTGTAGCCCGTAAAGCTCCGCAGCGTGACTTTAAAGCTCCGCATTGTGGCTTTAACTGTAGTACTGCTGCAGTGAAGTGTGGAGTGCGAGTTGTGTTTGTGGGCAGAGAGTGAGAAACGGCCGTGGGCTGGACACTGTTGCGTGAGTTTGTGCGTTCAGCAGTGACTGATGTTGTTGTGCTCCATGTATTTTTGAGCAGCAGCTGCAGGCTCTGCTCACATTTGAAATATATGCTCTTTACGCCGGCCTCACATCCGTCTGAGAGAGGACAGAGCCACAAACAGGAGAGATCCAGACATTCCCAAAGTCCAGTGTCGCTGATCCCAATAACAGGAAGTCACTGTATGGAAAAGGAGACGCTACATGTAGTTTTTTTCATTTTTAGGCTTTTTTTAAGCCAGTTTTAACACACAAGTTTTCACCACAAAAGGAATGAATGATCTTGTCGCACTGTAAGGTTTTCAATTATTGCATCGATTCAACATTTCTCCATACTATAGACTTAAATGGGAAATAGTAACTTTCTCAAAAAAAAAAATCTCTTAATATAGTGACGACATCTCCACTTTTGTAGCACTTACAGATTCCAAACTTTCAGTCTTGTACTTTACAATATTTTGAAGGGTTTTTTCAGGGGGATTTTTCAATATTCATTCATTCATTCATTCATCTATCCATTCTCTTCCACTTAATCTGTTTCTGGGTCACAGTTTACACTGCACCAGCCCCTCTTGCAGATAGAGGTTCCAAAAAAGTTTGTAATTAAAATGCTAACAAAATAAAACTATTATTTTAAACTTGCTGTATGCATTATTTAAATTTTGTTGCCAAAAATATAGGCATCTTATGTATGAAATCTTGCCCTTATATAAAAAAGTTAAATGACAGAAAACTTGCTATATTTATTTCCCTCATATTTCTATCAGTAATCTACAGCAAAATTCCTATCCATAAATTCATTTTGTTTCCCTTTTCACCCGCAGTGTCTCGCCATAAAAACACTTTTAAATGTTTCCCTTGTCCTTTCATATTATTTTTAAATGGACCACGAGTCTGGAACAAAGTTCAATCGAAGCCGCTTTCACACAATAACCGGCCAAAACGGAAAAGCGGCGCTCTTCACCCGCTCGACCCGGTTCTTTCCTCTCTCCCGGCGAGCGCTGTTCTTGATCTTTCCGAGCCTCGACCTTTTCAAAAAAACCCAAAACTCAAAGATAAAAAAAAAACCTCACGTTGCGCGGTCTCTCATTCAAATTTTGACCGGCGTCCGTCCGAAAAGCGACCTCCGCGTTTAGCCTCTCCGCGGCGGCCGCCTTTTGTGCGTGACCCGCAGCTTGAGAAACCCAGCAACAACCAAAAATAAAATAAATAAAATATAAAATCCTCCGCATACAAATCAGGGTGAAGTCCGAAACCTAATTTAAACTCTGCCCACGCCGCGGTTGCATAAATGTTTTTCCGCGATGGCCCGCAGCCGTTAGCGTTAGCTTGTTCTCCGGGTTAACGTGTTCGCGGTGGACGGCTTGAACTCTGACCTTTTCCCGCTCTTTTTTTTTCGCTGCCCACACGAGATGTTTTCGCCCACACTCGCGCTGCACATATCGGCTTTTAATTCAGCACGGCCATTTGATAATGAGGAGAGAGGAGGCGAGAGGAGGAGGCGGTGTTTGAGGAAATATTTTGGAATATTTGTAAAATGCGTGGTGGAAATGGTGAGGCCATGACAAACAATGTAAATATATGGAAACTGTCTTGAATATTGCATTGACAATCATATTATATCGATTTTCTTCAAGTGTTGGTGAGATTACTCCATAAAAGTATTCCTACTGCTCATTTAAGATACAGTACACCACACCACTACACAAGATTTATTTTGATTTATTTTTTCACTTGACAATTGTGTCTGTGTTGCAGCTTGAGACATGGATTTTTACATAAAATGTTCTTTTTAGTGAAATATTGAGAATCCAGGATGTTTTCTATTTGAAGTGTTTTGATTTTTGGCCAATAGTGCATACGTCACAAAACTTAATGGCCTGTTTTATCAAAATAAGAAAGATATTTGAAGCTACTTTTTGACAATCATGTTTGTCGAGTCTCAAGGTTATCACAAAAAAAAAAAAAAACACTGAGATTGGCCACATGCTCTGTTCTCAAACTATTATGTGTCTAATATAACTTTTAATTTAGCAAATACTCCCTCAGATCTCAGTTTTGAACATTTGAAGCAGATGTTGAGCCTGATAAACTGTTGATGTTTTTCTCTCGTCTAAAACAAAGGTGGAATTATGTTTCAGTAATCCTTTATCTCTTCTTTTTTACATGCAAAATATGCACAATTTTAATTCCATCAACAAAAAACATTTCATATTCTCCACAGAAGAACATTCAGGAGTGTGCTGGTCAGGTGCTATATTAAATTTTCATAACCTCACTGTTTCTCTGTTTGAAAACATGTGTGTTTTATGTTTTATGTCCCGTAATGAGCGTAATTTCACCTTGAGAAAAACAAATCCTGCAAAACAAAAAGAAACAATGGGTCTGTTCTGCGCCTTCATCGACTTGAGGCTGTTTCATCTTTTCTGTAAGCGCCACATGGAAATATTAAAAGAATATTCACAAAGCAGACGTATCGAGCTGGAATTGGCCTTGTTTTACTTTCTATACAACTTGTTTTGCCTGAACGTAAATGGCAGGAAACAAGTCAAATAATGTCTTCCTTAAGTGTTTGTTTTTCACCGTTTGGAAAGTGGGATTTTGTGGCAATTTGTCTCTTCTCAGATCTGTTTACCATAAAGGAGCTGATTCTGAGGAAGGAGGAAGAAAAGCAGCTCCGTCCTCACAGAAAGAAGAAAGTCCCTCATGTCCCTGCTCTGAGTCCAGGCCAGAGGTTTCTGTGTGGAGTTTGCATGTTCTCCTCTCCTGCTTTTTCCTGTAGCCTCTCCACTGTAGACAACTATTTAGACTGAGTAGCTTATATTGACCATGTTCCCCTTTGCATCAAGTGAAAATATGAGAAAAGCTGGCACTACAGTATTTTAGTTGTATTTAATTTTCTCCCTGGACAACAGTTTGGGAGTCACAATAGCAAAAAATGTGACTTGCTCTGATCCTTGCTTTGACCTGGTTTATGATCCAGGAATATTCTTGCTAAAATGAGTTACTGGGTTTAGTTCTTGGAATGTTTAAGTTAAACCTGATTTGGACCCATTAAGGTTTGAAGCACAAGGTCTTGAGTTCATTGTTAAGCCTTGGATTTTGGTGAGAGTTTATAGATGAATAGGGGAAAAAATAGATACATTTAGAGGCATCTCATTACTTGTAAAAAGTCCTCTGTTTCTGTGGCTTACTAACAACAAAAAGTCATAAAATACACATCACAAAGGGCGAGTTTGGCCTTTTTTCTACCCTGGAATTATAGCAAGATGTAAAGCGAGAAATCTAGCACAAAAAAAAGATCACATTTCACCTCACTCTCTCCTGTGTGTCACATTATGATCTGTGCTTCTAAAACAAGCCTTGACCGATACATATTATTATTGACTCTGTGTGAACACGGTATAGTATGAGTTTCTGAAGCCGATCAGCTCATTTCACATGATTTCAGTCCTGCCTCCATTTCCATCAGTTCAAACTCTAAAAAAACATCCAGTCTCCCTGTGAGATCCTCTGAGAGCGGCTGTAAATGAAACGTATAAATATTTCTGTAAAGCCGACATAAACGCGCGTGTAGGAGGAGGCTAGAAACACCCAGGGGCATAATTACATCTGAGTGGAGTTTTTAAAAACACGGGATCGATCTCCGCAGACGAGCCTTAACATGGAGAGATGTGGGTTTTAATGGGACTCAGACTCAGGCCTGATGTTTCAATTTATAATCTTTTACTTGATTTGATTTATTTTTCCTGTATTTTCTCCCTGAGGTGCTGCAGTGATGACTGTGTCCAATCATTTAGTTTTAACCTCCACATTAGGATTGTTAAGGAAATTACGCCGTGTGATTGCTTCTTAAAGAACATTAAAGGTTATATAGTATGTTGTACAGCACTTAAATGGTTGATAAATAAACAATTGCCAACTAAACAGGTTTCTAATGAACAGCTACTAGACAATGTTTACATGGTTAGAATAGTAATTTAACTGGGATAATCAGAAAATCCAATACAGGGTTTAAACATTGATTTTTAACACTGTGGGCAATATTGAGAGTTTAAGCTAGTTTTCTCCCTTAACATCTGTAGTTTTAAAGGGGACATGTGCATTTAGAGCCTAAACATAGCCTTAATAACAGTATTTTTGGTGCCTGAGCATTGATATTTTACATTTTATAGTTTGAAAGGTCTTTGTAAGAATGAACTTTTTTCCTATTTATTACCATGGCCAAGTTCTATCTATTTTTTTTATTTTTTTTTGAATAATACAATATAAAATAAACCTTTCACTTTCTATTCAACCCTTGTTTGTGGCTAAAACCTCGATAAATGACACTTGGAATTAGACATCACCAAATTCTGAAGAAACAATTAATTTTATGTGTGTATTTTAAACTGGATTTCCCTATTAGAACCCATGCTCTTTGTTGCTGGACCACTTCCCTGTCAGAAACACACATGTATTTGAGTCTTTTCTGCCGGAAACATGGTAAATCCTGGTAAAACCCTGAGAGGCGTCGGGTCGTGGGCTTCTGAACCACATTTAAAAAGCAAATCTCACCAGCGCGCCACATAATTCCTTTCACTTCTATACGTTTCCCTTTCTTCTTGCTTGGATTCTCGCTGCATTTTTCTTTTTGTGGGCGATTTGGCTTCCTGCTTCCCGTCTCCAGCCGCCGTTGCCAAGTCCAAGGCTAAGTAAGCTGGGGGTTCAATGCCAGAGGTTGTTGGCAGCGATCGGCGCCACCTACTGTTGTCTGCCAGGCTTCATATAGAACGTTAATATGAAGTCTGAATGTAATAAAGAAAATAAGAATAAAGAATGTGTCCCTGGATCAGAAGAATGGTCCAGACAGGTTGAGTTTAGACCTGGCTTTCACTTCCAGTTTAGAAGGTTTTGGACAGAAGCCAAAGTTTCACTCTCTGTGTGGAGAGCTTCCGGATGTAGTTTTTTTCTACAGGGCGTACTCTGAGTTTTTTTTTTTTCATGGACCATCACCAAACCAGAAGTGGAGAGGTTCAGTATCCTGCAGTAATTGCTAATGAGCTAAAAAGTTCCACTGCTGTGAGTGGGACACAAGTTTATTTTTTACATTTATTTTTTTGTACAGGCAACAGATGCTAGTTTCAGCCACAGAAGTGAAAATTAGATAAAAAAGATAAAAATAAAATAGCCAATATTTTTGTGGACACAGGGGCATATACAGTAAATAGGTATATATACTGTACAAGTGAGAACTGAGACATACTCTGTCAGTGTAGAAACCTACCATAAAAGCTTTGCATTTCAAATTTGAAAACAATATCTCAAAAAATATATTTTCATGCCATTTTTTTGTGTATGTATTTTTAGGTGTTTATGTGCATTTACAGTAGGACCATTGCTTCTTTATTTGCACTTTACTCTACAAAATAGAAACAAAACAAATTCTTGAAATTGATGTTACATTCTCAAAACAAGTCCTTTAATTAAATTTTAAATGTATCTGTACACATTTGCAAATAATTTACTACAATATAATTCAGTTAATGGTGACTGGTGTACATTATTTTTGTCTATTATACACATAGTTTGACAAAACCACTTTTATATCACTCTGCTGTGAGCGTAACCATAGCAACGTGTGACACTGTTGGATCAGATAAATGCTTGATTGACAGGTGAACAAGAGAAAACCCGAGTCTGACCATCCGTTTTATCAATGATTGTAAGCCACAGATCCACAGGAGAAGCTGGTCAGGCAAAGAGGAGGAAGATGAGGAAGAGGAAGCAGAGATCGAGGTCAATGGGACTATTCCAAAGTGATTAAAAAGATTACAAAACTCTCTGTGCCAAAACACATTATTTATCAATGCAAATGGTGCTTACTCCAAACAAGAGCATCATTTCAATGTTTAAGTGGCCACAAGCTAAACAGTTTGTTCAATTGTCATAATATGTCAGGAGCATTCTGAACACATTACAGTAGATAAGAAAACGTACAACATCTTTGTACAACTGTGAAAATGATTGACTGTATCGACTGTCAAAACTGGAAAGTAAGTAGAACATGATGACAGCTCCAGCTTTTCTCAATCATTTTGGCTCATTTCTTGAAACAAGAAATTGCAATCTCAAAACAACACGCTCAAGTCTGAAAACCACTGAAAATACAAAACTGTAGCAATGAGTGCAATGTGTGGTGAGCCTTTTAAGATTTAAGATGTATTATTTTGTATGTATTTCAGTATGATACACTAACTTATTATCAATACAACGGATATTTTCATGGTCCTCTTAAGTGACAAACATCTAAACATTTAGAGCAGAACCAATAAAAGCAGCAATACAGATATAGGGACTGATCATTTTAGGCACTGATCATTTGTATGGGGAAAAAAAAGGTTTTGAAGCAGGAGTGAGCTGTTTAGGGATCCCAATGCTATTAAAATTAAATAAAAAGCAGTAATAAAAGTAAATCAATAATAATAAAAAATAAAATAAAAGTAGTAATAAAAGTAATGGCGATATAATAAAATAAAATAGGGTAAAATCAAACACATCTGGTAGAAATAGCTGAACTGAAAATAATAAACAAAACAGATGTCAAAGCAATGACTTTATAGTGCAAAAATAACAGGTCAGAGTCTTTTTATATCGCAGAAATGATGGAATACTTAACAAGTATATTAATAATCGATTAGTTATTGATGAATCTATTCGTTTTTGCATCCCTGAGTGCAAAAATAACAAGTCAAAGTCTATTTATATCCCAGAAATGATTGAATATTTGACAAGTTTTTCAATAATCGATCAGTTATTGATAAATCTATTAGTTTTTGTGTGGCCCCTGACAGTGTGAGTGCAGTGTGAGTGCGTTGCTCAAGGGCCCCGGTTCCTCGGTGCCAGGGCGGCTCCGGGGCCGGGGATAAGTGAGCCCCAGGTCCAGTGCCAGCAGATTATTGGCAGCGGTCGGCGCCACCTGCTGTCGTGGCTGTGCCGTTTGTTGGTTTTGGCACTGGGCCCCGGTGCCCCCCCCCCCCCCCCCC
>JAADKR020096557.1:0-10483 GCA_011763505.2 Lythrypnus dalli | reverse complement strand
CAAAGTGCTTCACAGAAACATAAAATTACAGAAGGCAGATAAAATTAACAGAGAAAGACAAGTAAAA
This sequence comes from Lythrypnus dalli, assembly GCA_011763505.2. NCBI lineage: Eukaryota > Metazoa > Chordata > Actinopteri > Gobiiformes > Gobiidae > Lythrypnus > Lythrypnus dalli. The sequence continues at coordinate 10,416 of JAADKR020096557.1, read as the reverse complement.
TTATTAAATATAGTGGGATTTTTGCCATGTTACACCCCAGGCCTAATCCATTGTTCAGATTTTGTTGCTGAAAATATTGGCAATTTTGGACATGTTGAGGCTTAAAATGTCTTATTTTCAAATGAAAGCATAAAATGACTTTTTTTTTCATATTTCATAATCAAAGGCATTATATTCAATAAAAGGCATCCTATTCTATAAAAGGCATTCTATTCTATATTTATGTCCGTAGTCCATAGCAACAGTTTCAAATTGATATATGTACATTTAATAATGTTCCCTATTGACCTGTAGTTTCTTGCCTGAAGACCTATAAAATCCATGCCATTATACGAGAGACATTTTTCAGTATCGGTGAAGTGTGTCGACGTGGGCCGTAGAAAAACCCGTACCGGTCGACCTCTGGTTTGAAAGTGCTTATGTGTGTGTTTCAGGTAAACACGGTTTGGCACCGGAGGATACAGTGAACACAGTGAAGCACATTGTGTCTAAGTGCGGCGCGCTGCACTTCACTGGACTCATGACCATCGGACGCTACGGCTATGACCTCAGCCTCGGACCCAACCCCGACTTCCAGGTGAAATCATCTCCGCTCTGACTGTTTATACTTCTGAATGTTTGAGGTGAGATGCTGCAAGTGAACAGTGAAAATGTTTAAATGTGGAAATCTCAATTTGAAACTCTTGCTGTTGATTACTGGCATAAATGTGAGGGGAAAAAAGTATTGCAAGTTTTCTGTCATTTTATGGTTTTTTGTATATAAAAATAAGTCATTTTAAGCCTATACCCTATACCCAAAATTGTCAATAATTTCGGCAATGAAATCTGGACAATTAATTGAGCCAGTTTTAAATGTATTGGTTCATGTTGTAGTTATGTTTGTTTTAAAATGAGCTATGTATTAGTGGAAGACTCTCCATTTGAGACACTACAGATGAAAATATGGCTGTTTAATGTAGAGATTTAGGCTAGTTTTGCTCTTAGCATCTTAGTCTTAATGTGAGAGTAAAAATGTTTCAAATTGTCCCTTTCTTGTGTTTTTTGATGAGGTTTTGTCTTTAGCAAGCTGGAGTATATCAGTAAATCGTTTTTCCCACGCTTATCCATTCACAATTCTGATACGACTCTGGAACCCAAATATGATAATTTCCTTTCTGAGGATCTCCAGAGACGGAGAAAGGCAGAGCGTCCTGTGCATGTGCAGACGTTCCAAAACTTTAGACTCGTTTCCATTACACTCTTGAACAACATCTGCACTTTAGTTGCACCTACAGACTTCACACCTTACAGACAAAAGTTTTCATGTTTTCACGTTGCTGTAACAAATGGTGCTGTGTGAGGCAGATGCTGATTGGTCGTAGGCAGGAGGTGTGTGACAGTCTGGAGCTGCCTCTGGAGAATGTGGAGCTGAGCATGGGAATGTCCACGGACTTCGAACATGCAGTGAGTCTCTCTGTCACGTTGTTACTGCTCTCCTTTACTCTAGTAGTGCTTGTTTCTTTTACTGCACTGCGTTTTAAAGACAAATATAAGACTTTTTGGTATGTATTTGTTTTTTACATCTCTTATAATGATTTAATGTGTTAAACTCAATTTGGAAATAAATAGGGTCCAAAATAAAGCTATACAGTGTTCTCTCATTTACCGCGGGGGTTCGGTTCCGGAAAACCCCCGCGGTAAACAAAATTCGCGATATAGCAATCTTTTATTTTTTCACCATTTAAATACATGTTAAGGCTTTATAATTCTTCCAGGCACTCTTTATACGGTAAAATTAATAAGGGGTTGAAAAGACATTTAGACTATTTTTAACATTAATTCAACTGTATTTAAACTATTGAAAACATTTATTGAACGGAGCTTACCACTTTCTTTCACTCCACCTCCTCCTGCTCCAGGAGACGCTGCACTCGTTATTTTGAGTCATTTGGGTAAAAATTCAGTGTAATGGATCTGAAGCTACAATCCTCCTTCTGTCTGTGGACATTCTGCATATATAATAATACATATATAATATTATGATATACTGTAAGCCTCAAAATCAGCGCAGCAAAACGTCCTGGTCTATTGCTTCTTCTACACTGTGGTGTATGCGCAACAGTGACACCTGCTGGCCAACCTGGAATAAGCACAATGTGTACTTCCTGTGTGAGAAATGCCGTTTAGTGGAATGAATACTGTATTAAAAAAATTCCGTGAAACATCGAAGGCACAATAAGTGAAGCGTGATGGAGCCAGGGAACAAATTTGTTTTTTGTTTTTAAAGTTCTGATAAGAGTACCGTTAAAGTACCAGATCGATGAGGAGGATCAATAAGAGTAAATATTGATAAATCTTTAATGAGATCCATCCCTACGCTGCAGAACATTCAGTGGTAGGGCTGCACAGTTTTGACAGAAAACCAAATTGCGATTTCTCACAGGTATTGCAATTTTGATTCAATTTGTGATTTTAAGACAGAAACATTATTTTTCATGCCGTTGAAACTACATAAACATTTAACATTGCAGTGAGGCATCGCGGCACACGTCCATTACCCTGACCTTGTATAGCATCAAGATGCACATCTACAACAGGCAGCAGAGAGACATTTTAAATAGTTGTCAGAAGAAAACATTAGTTGTATTCATGTCAGGTAAAGATAACTCATGCACAAAGAGACCGATCAATATGCTAAATGAGCTAAAAAAGTGTTTACTGCAGGGGTCAGGAACCTTATTCCTGACCCCCTTCCTTATACCTTGTTGAGAAAATGGAGACAGAAATGCGGTGAATTCCAGTGTGTTTCATGAGCGTACATCTGTAGCTCTGAATGTGCGGTTGTAGATCTGCCGCAGCTCCAGGTGCAGTTGTATCGTGGCTGAAGAGAAAAGCAGCACCTGGAGCCGCTGTAGATACACGACCTGCAGATTCAGGACCTTCGCAATTTACACTGGGAATTTAATGTAGAAATAACCCACGGGCCACTAAAATTCCTCTTGCGATTCACGCTGGCTTCCCTGCGGGGTCCTTTCATCAGAAGTGCCAGACTATAGCTGCCTACAGAAGTGCATCAAAAAAAAATCTGCCTTTAAAAAAAAAATTAAGGCCGATATTGAAAAAAAACTCCATATATTGGCCTCTAATTGTCTAGGACATTATTTCTTTCATGTGACTATTTTGGGCTCTCTCGGCTATTTAGCCATTTTTTTAAAACTGAAATGTACGGTGATGATTAGCGGAGGCAGTCAACTTTTTTGACCTCGAGGACGCTAAAGGCAGGGTAAAACCTTAAGGTACGCATGGTACGTGTCTCTCATATCGTATTCTTTCACGTCTGTCGTGCCGCTCTGGTCATGTCCATCTTGTTGCACATGGCCAATGTCGCGAGGTAAACGTGTCCTCGTAAAGGGATTACATGTAAACCTGTCGTAGAAGTCACAGTGTAAATCCACCATTAGGTTACTGCAGTAGTTAAAACCTCATTTTTTTATTGATCAAGTTTAACCTTGCAGCTTTGACCTATTCTGAGGATCATTACATTTTACAGTCTTGTCATTTTCACTCCGTTTTCCTCTCTTCCTGTTCCTCCACAGATTGAAGTGGGCTCCACCAACGTGCGGGTGGGCAGCATAATTTTCGGGAACAGGGAGTACCCCAACAGCGCGGCCAACACCCCGACCCCGAGCCCGGAGAAAACGTCCAAGACGGTCTGCGAAGAGGCCGCCAAAAAGATGCAGCATCTGACCGTGTCCGAGCACTGACGAAAACCATCTCTAGCAGCAAAAGCGAGGAAAACCAACTCCCGCAGCAGCAACAGAACAGTCTACAGCTGCTGCCGCAATTAAAACGCACTCCAGCTGCTGCAGAAATTAAAACAGACTCCAGCAGCTGCAGCGGGTTAGGGAGAGTCTACATCAACTTTCTATTTCACTTTGGGCAGTCTGATAATAACTTCATACATGTTCGTTTTCTATCACTCACAATTCTACTCCGAGTGATTAATACGGTCAGTCTATTTTGCAGAGCCCACAATCATGACAGGAGGTCCCTCACAGAGTTAGGAAGAAAATCAAAACAAATGCGAGTGAAGTCCAGTGAAATGTGATGTTTGAACATGAAACATCGCAAGTAAATATATTGTCCACTGCAGCCAGCAGCAGACTGCATGGGGCCAGGTCTTCTCCCATTCTTCGACCTTCCCTCATGGCAAGGAAACATCATAGTTTTGTTCTTTCACCTGTCTATCTGAAGTTCTCCAAGCTCGGTTTACATTTTATGCCCGAGTCTAACCCAATATTCAGGCCAGAGATGACATGCATGATCTCTAGTTCGGTTTGGGCTCGAGCCTTAAAATTTTAATTTATTTTTCAATCTCTTACAGACCACTAGTTACATTTTCCTCCCAGGGTTTTCTCGCATACAAAATGTTCCATAGAGCAGTGGGGCCTGGGCACGTGCTGGTGGTGCTTTGCAGACTTGTGCATGCTGAGCAGAGCTCTTGGATATGTGCCATCCATCCATTTTCTTCCACTTTATTTGGGGCTGTGTCATAGAGGTAGCAATCTGAGCAAGGATTCCCAGACTTCCCTCTCCACACACACTTCCTCCAGCTCATCTCGGAGGATCCCGAGGAGTTCCCACACCAGCGTGGAGACATAGTCTCTCCAGCGTGTCCTCGGTCTTCTCCCGAGGGGACATGTCTGGAACACCTCCCAAGGGAGGCGACCAGGTGACATCCGGAACAGATGCCCGAGCCACCTCAGCTGGAGTAGTGGCTCTACTCCATTCTGCTCCTGAATGACTGAGCTCTCTAAGGGTGCGCCCTAATCTCATTTCCACCGCTTGCATCCGCAATCTTGTCATGCAATAAAATCTCATGACCATAGGTGAGAGTAGGAACGTAGATCGACCAGTAAATCAAGAGCTATGACTTTCGACTTGGCTCCTCCTTCACCACTTCGCCTAAATACGCAAGATTTAAAATGTTTTGCCTCTGGAATTATAAAAATGGTTATTATATTTTACAATTGGAGGGTCCCTAGTTGTCAATCTGGTGATTTTGGGGATTACGGCCCCAAACATTTAGGAACCCCTGCTCCCTACCATGTCAACCAAAAGAAATAGCACTGACTTCTCCACTTCTAAAACTGTATATACATAAAACAATGCGAGTTGAAATATAATAGTCACTTCAGCATAGTTATGGGAGCAAAAGGTATCTGTTCGCGGTGTAACAATGCATCGTGCCGTGGTGTAAAGACTTCACAAAATGCATCGTGCCAAAGTCACGGTGCTAGTTATAGTTTATATTTATATACGGTCTGTTGTTAGCCTGGCCGCGTCAGACTAACATCTTTCAGATGTATAGTCTTGGGAAGATCCATTGGCTGTGGGGCGGGAGATTCGGTTGTCATTCAAATCCCTCAGCTGCTATTGAACAGCGCTACGACAAATCAACGCAATGAAAAGGATTACGTCACCAAAGCGCCGGAAGAACGTTAGCTCCGCAGAATGCTAAAAGTGGCTAGCAAAGAGTTGTAGCGCAAAATGGAGCTCAGCGATTGTTGTCTCTGTGAGAAGAGTTTAAGGGTTGCGGGTGTGTGCGCACATTCTTCAAACATCTTTGACCAAAATAAAACGGTCAAAGCAGCCTCGAACGAGAGCTGTGCGTTAGCTGCCGCCATGATGGTGTGTTTACTACTGAAAGTGTCGCGCCTCTGACGTCATGAAATGCTTTAGCGCGCCCTCCCACTTCCGGATCGGAAAAAAAGAAAAAAAAGACTCTTCTCTTCGCAATTTGATTGGACGCTCAGATTTCAGATCATTCTGCGATAAGTTCTGTCGATGGCCGCTAGACCCACCCGGGCAGCAAAAACTATTTGCTGCCATTAGGGGGCGTCTAGTTTCTAGGCTAGTCTGTTGTATGTGTTATGTGTGTGTGCGCATCGCCAAACACCTGGAAGTCCCAATAGAAAGTTGGAGGTGGAGCCAAAACTCCTTGGACATCATTGCTCCTTCAGTTAATTAATCCTGGTTTAGACCTGGCTTAGTCCTGAACTCTTCCTCCGATTTGGATGTGAATACTCTCAAATTAAAGCTGAGAGTCTGAATATTAAAAAACAACGTATACATTTTATGACTGTAACTTGGACAACTTTTGATAAACCGATGAAGGAACAAAACTCTGCTCACAAAAAGTTTGAACTTCAAATGAGTATATAGTCCATGATCTTGTTCTCTAACGTGTCAATTTTGTATTTTCAAGTTTCGTTGCAACGTTGAAAAGAAAACTGACAGATTGGTTAATACAAACAATTATTTGTTGGCGTATGAGTACCATTATCAGACTCGAGCTCAGAGAAGTAGGAATGAGCCGTTGGTGGTTTTTGTGTCAGAGCAGAATTGTGTGGAGTCCAGCACTTTTTAGGGATGTCACGGTTTAAATGTTTTTTACAATAACTTTAAAGAAACACTTAATGTTTTCATTAAGTTTTTCTGTTAAAAACATGTTTGACATTATTGTTTCAACAAATCCTCCGTATTGGGAATAAATACAGGGAGTTTGCGGGGTCTAGAAGATATTTTTTACTTCAAATGAGACAAAGTTATGACACTCCAGGCAGTTTATTTTTGATTTTCAAGTTTTGGACCAGTTTTGTTTGCTAACACTCCGTTTAAGTTGTTCCTACAAACTCCACACTTTCCATTCTGCAACTTTTTTTCAGAGGTATTTTTTAATTACCTAATTTCTTGCAAGATTTATTACAATTTAAATTCCAAAAAAAACAATACGAAATTTCAATTTCAACACGTTTTCAAAAATTAATAGAAACTATGGTAAACAAGATCCAACATCTCTCTGAACAAGATTACAACTAAAACGTTCACTAATTAAATTAAACCTATTTAATTTAAAATAAGCTCAATCCATTGTTCAGATTATCACAACAATATTGCCCATTTCTGCCATTTTTATGCCTAAAATGTCTTATTTTTATACAAAAACAATAAATGAATTATGAATTAATGATAAATTTTAGCTTTGAAACAGAAATCTGCAAAAATGTATTTTGAAATTCAAAACTCAATAAATGAAGGTGGGAATTTGATCTTGAAGGAGACATCCTGTAAAACTGCCTTTTTCTCTAAATCTGTATATATATATATTGCATTGTTTTAGTATTCAAAACTCAATAAATCAGGCTAGGAATTAAATGTTAAAAAAATCTCTATGAAAAAAAAAAACCTCAGAGTGGAGTTTGAAGTCCAAAGAAACTACTAAAGTGCAGATATTGTCATCACAATGTGAGAAAAATGCATTTTGAGTAAATGGCCCTTGGACTATTAATTTCCTATTTAAATATAAGGAGACACATTTAATCAGTGCAATAATTAAACATGTTGTGTTTAGAGCAGGTGAAAGTTTATATATTGAGAACGAACTGGCCCAAAACCTGAAAATAATAATAATAAAAAGTTTTGCTTGAAGTGTCTCTCCTTAAATATCCAAATGGTGAATCCTGACATCCCTAACACTTTTCTAACGCTTCGCTTCACTCGGAGTCGCCTCTTCCGCTCTTTTAGAACCAGTACAGAAATAGCGTTTGCTTTTTAAATGATTTGTTTAGGTTTCTTGACTTCTTCCTTCTTAAATTTGTCTAGAAAAACCTAAGGCCAACGAAGTGACTTAACTTTGACAAACGGCGAGTGGAAACTGTAGCCGGACGATCTCCTTGAACGGGAATTGTTGCGTCTCGTGTTTGTAAATAAGCTATGGAATCGTTCTTCTGTATCCAATGAGTTTTGAGCAACACTTCGTAAGTTTTCATTTCGTGAAAAAAACAAAAATAAAATTAAAAAAAAGGTTTAATTGGAACAAATTATGCTCGACTTTTCTCTCTTTTAACTTCATCGGGAGATCCGCTGTCTGGTCGAAGGTGAGATGCTACAGGTGAATAGGGAAAACACTAAATGTACATATGAAACTTAAATTGTAGATTACTGACATTAATATGAGGAATAAATATATAGCAAGTTTTCTTAATAAAAAAGGCATTTTAGGCCTAAATGCCTATATTTTTGGTGACAAAATATGAACAATGGATTGAGCCAGTTTTACATTTATAGGTTTATTTTTTAAACGTATTTGTTACAAAGACGTTTTCAGAAGGGATTTGAATATCTTGTTTAGTTTTAAAATAAGCTATGTATTGGTAGCAAAATCTGTTTAGAAAAAAAAAACCTTTTTATTTCACTTTGATTGAACCAGGATGGTCCCACTGAGATTAAGAATCTCTTTTGCAAGGGACCCTATTGTACATTTTTTAGTGGTGCGGTGCCTGACTATTTGAACTTAAGTGTGGATCAGGAGGTGTCTGTGAAAACAATGATGTGCTTCAACAACAAGTCGTGGATTCTTTCTGAAGTGAGGGAAGTCCTGAATAAGAAAAAGAGGCTCTTATGCTGCGTTCAGACTGAAGGATTTTTGTTCTGTAAATCCTATTGCGTGTTCATGCATTGAGGAGAGATGACCAGGATTCAAAAAGGTTTATTCCCTAACAATCGACCTAATACAGAGCTCGGGTTCTGAGGTCCCTGCACACAAAACTGCATGTGTCCAATGGCCAGGCACGACCACAGAACAACGATTTCCTCAGAACCATGGTATATTAAGACGCAGTATATGAATATTTAAATATGCAAATTTCTTCACGGATGGTGTACGTGCAGCTGATACTTCCACTTCTGTCTCGCATATGATGAACTTCTCCATGTCCCCTTGTGATGAACCTTGGTCCTTCTGTCTGGGGCTCTCCTCTGGCATCTACTGTTTTGAGGTTCACTTCCTTTTTCTGTGCACAAACAATTTAACTCCCTCCCTAAACTATTCATTGTTCTTACTCTGAGCCAATTTAATTTTGCGTCTGTCTGCCATTCTTAGTTCACTTTACCTTGACCTCAGTTTTATCTCATTTTATATTTTTTTATGGTTACAAGAAATAAAACAGTGATAAGAAAATATATAATATCCTTCATGACCAAACGCGTCAAAACCCCCCGGATACAATTGGACTTGTGCACCTTGCGTGTCAAATTGTCCTGGACGCGTGTCTGTCGTGGATTCCTTGCCTTCAACCCCTTTGAGGCGCTCCTCTCAATAAATACATGGTTTAGTTCGCAGAAAACTATGTCGGATGCATTTGGCTAATGGTAGTAATAGCTAAAAAGTGGTCAAAGTTTGGATCACTTATCTGGAATTCAGAGCTCTTCGTTGGTCTGCCACAAAGCAAAGTTTGTTTTTTTCCTGTTTCTACAATTCCTGTTAGACACAGACCGCCACATTAAGTTTGACCATGTCAACATCTCAATGACATCTCCTACGTCACTTTTGGAAAAAGCTCCCAATTAGTTAACATTTTTGGCGTCCTAAGTTCAGCTTTCCCAACTCCTGCGTCTGACGTTTGGACGCAGAGGACATGCAGCAGCGGACACAGGAAAAGCAGTGTCAAACGCTTATACGGCGCCGCAGGACGTATCAATGTCCAGAGATGCGTGTCGTCGCCGTCCAACTGTCCGGGGCGGCAGACAGAGGAGATAGGAAACGCTGAAAACAAGGGCATTAACCAATCATGAGGTTTTCTTCAGAAGTGACGTAGCTACGTTGACATGTTGGCATGGAGGACAAACTTATTGTGGCGGTCTGTGCCCCTTCAGGGATAAAAGAAATAAGAATTAAAAAGGACCTTGCTTTGAGGCAGATCAGCGAAGAGCTCTGAATCCCAGGTAAGTGATCAAAACTTTGTCTACAGTACTTTTTAGCTATTGCTAGTCTTAGCCAAATGCGTCCGACATAGTTTTCTGCGAAGTAAACAATGTATTTAATGAGAGGACGTGCAGAAAGGGCTGCAAGGCGTCCAGGACAGACAAATCCAGGACAATTTGACACACACATTTTCCCAAGATGCACGACTGACTTCAAAATGAACAAGCGTCCAACTAGAGATGTCTGGGACATTTTGTCGCTTTAGCTGTGTATACAGCTTAAGAGCAATGTAGCCTGTATGGATCCTGTATGAGAGAAGATTATAGCACTGATTGCACTGCTTCAATGTTTCTCCATAGATTTAATGGGGAATTGTAATCTAAAGTTCCATTTTAGGAAATGCTTTTGTCTCACATTGTGGCGACAATATTTGACGAAGAAGAAAACCCAAGGCACTCTCTTCAGAAGTAGATGAAAATGCCTTTATTTCTTATGGCATGTCTAAGGTAGACTTAAAACCCCAAAGCGTTTCAGCATAAGGCCTTCATCAGGGGGACAGACAGAGCTTAAAAAGCCATGTGATATACAGGACTGTCTCAGAAAATTAGAATATTGTGATAAAGTTCTTTATTTTCTGTAATGCAATTAAAAAAACTAAAATGTCATACATT
>JAADKR020096369.1:0-10485 GCA_011763505.2 Lythrypnus dalli | reverse complement strand
TCAGATCGAAAGTGAAAGTGAAGCGCGGTGCCGCAGCAGCTGCATCGTGGACCCGCTCGCACTGCGTCTTTCTCCGCCTCATTCTGCCTTTTCCCGGGGGAAAGTAGAACGGGACACCCGCCTTATATGAACCTTCCCTGCACCTACAGCGCTAAAGTTGGTGAAAATAGGCGTCTGATAAGTGTTGGACGGCACGGAAGGGACCGGACGCATCTTTCACAATAAAGGGCACGTTTGTGTAGACTCTCAGTCGTCCAGGTCGTGGTCATAGTCATGGTCTACTAATAAAGGGCACGTGGGTTTATTTACATCGTGGTGAAGCTCGTGGCACAGAGACCAGGCTGTCGGACCGGGGATTTTTGAGATCACGAACAATGATGTAAGAGGAAAACTGCTTTATTTAAATTATATGGATGTTTGAGAACAGCAGTCTCCCCACCAATGGTTTGGTGATCTGTGTTAATGTGCTCCGTAATTAATATTGGACAATTTCCCACGGCACACCTGGAAATCTCTCACGGCACACCAGTGTTCCGCGGAACCGCGGTTGAGAAAGACTGGTCTAATGAATCCATTCTGTCGTCTGATTGGATGGAGATTTGTGCCAGTGTTTACTCAGGTCTAAATCAGAGCGTGATCAGACGGACAGCAAGGGCGGGGCAGTAAAAGCTCATTTTGTAGATTTGACTATGGAATTTGGGCAGACCAAACAAAACACAATCTGACAATAAATGAACAAGACATAGCTAAATCTCAATGTAATCTATTGTTACTAAAGAGTTGATTTGGTGACAGTCCGAGACCTGTATCTGCTCTAATTACACTATATTATACTACTATATACTATATTTAATTCTAAACAAGTTTAATTTAGGACACAATTGTATTTTGTTGAGAATAATTGCACCAGTGTTATAAAAGGGTTTAGTCAATAACATTTGTTTATGGTGATCATTTCTGAGATGCTTAATTGTCCTTTAAAAGTGATATTGTGGCAGGCCTAGTATTACATTGTAAATATACTGTTGAGTTTTGCAATACAAAAGTATAATGGACATTACACAAGCTTTTCTGTAATCTATATTTCCACAAACTAGGCCAATAACACGTGTGAAATGTAAAAGGATCCATGGGTTAAACATGCATGCATTACACATTCACACTTTAGCTTATAAATACTCATAGGACATATGCTGATAATTATTAAAATGTCCAGTTTAGTGCAGCGCAGTCAGAAAGTTAATGATACTAAATATAGCCTTTAGAACTTTGGTGTGTGCAGAGAAATAATGAAGTGATGAGTTTGCACAAAGACACAGGAAACACGTAGTTTGAATTTAAATCAGAGAAAAAAAGTGGCAGAATGCCAGCAGCATCAGCAATTTGACTTCTTTGAGAGAGGGACAGAAGTCCTGCTTAGACATATTAATCATAGGGTAGTATACAATAGGAGATTATTGCATAACAATTGCAATATCATTATTCCTTAAGGGGAGAAACTGCAGGCAAACCTCATTTTTTTCCATTTTCATTTTTTGGTATATATAGACATATAGACTTTGGCCTACCCTAAACAAAGATTCCTAATCTTCACAAAACTTTTTTTATTTATGGTATGATGGTTTCACAATGTATTGTAACTCATACAGTAACTTCCTGAATATGTACCTGTGAAGTGAAAACCATTTCAGGTGGCTCCCTCTTGAAGCTCATCAAGAGAAGGCCAAGAGTGTGCAAAACGTACTCAGAGTAAAGAGTGGCTGCTTAGAAGAAAAGTAGTGTGTTCATTAATAGTTTTGATGCCTCCAGCTAGAATCTACAATGTAAATAGTCATGAAAATAAAGGAAAACTTTTGACCTTTACTGTACATTACACATGCATGACAGTATGTGTTCACACCTGAATCTATGGGACTCATGAAAGTGACCTACTGTCTTGGCAGATGATGGCGGCTGGTTTCCCTGTGGAGAGCGACAGAACATGCAGAGATCCACACGTCGATCCACACGGACAAAAGCATGCAAAAATAAAAAAGCTGTGGATTATGCAGGGGCGAGGAAAAAGAGCAAAGAACAAAAGCAAGGCCATGCAAAGAGATCAAACACCACATATTATTAAAAAAAACATTGTAAATAACAGATGGTTTGTTTCATGAGCAGGACGTATGGAAGAGAGATGTAAACCTTCATTCATGTCACAGCGTTAACAGAGTGAAGATGGTGCAACATTTACTCTGAAGGCCATTAGAGCAAACGAGGCTTTGCAGTAAACACTAAAGCAATCAGCAGCTTGAGAAGAGACACATCGATGGAGATGGAGACGAGACGATCGGACGAAGACTTTTATGAGAACAAGGTGAGCCAAAACACTGCCCCCTGTTGGCCGTCCCTGCTGAGAACATTATCCGTATAACTCTGAGGGTGAGTCTACCTTCCCCTGTGCCTCTTCTGTCTAATATTACAAACAAAGATGAATTCAAAGTTGTATTCCCTGTTTGGTTTCTGGGCCGGTGTTTTCTTGTTCTTCAAACGACCGCATCAATATCAATCAGGCAGAAGTTGAAAAGAGGCAAAATACGGTGCATTACAAGGAGAAAAATCACAGGAACGATGCTGAGCTGATTTCACTTTTGCCTCTGGACATGCTCTTTTTTGAAATGTCATGAAGGAACTCAATGTACAGACTGTATAATAACAGACTTAAGCAAAAGGGAATTTCGTTTTGAAATTAAAAGTTTAATCACGAGTTTAAACTAAACCACTTACCCTGTATTTATGACTGCTTTTACTAAATGGTTTAAGTGTCTCTGGTGAGTTCTTAAAGCCCTAAAAGGATGATGATAAAAAAAGTTGTAGGAGTTTATTGGATTTCCATAAATCATTATGCCCATATTTAAACAACTAAATGGTAATCTTGAGTTATTTAAGAGACGCTGCAGGCTAATTATTAAAACAAAAAAAATTACAGATTTTTCCACATATACTTAGCTTATTTTAAACTAAACAATATATCTACAATCCCCTCTGAAAATGTCAGTGACTAATATATCTACAAAATGAAAAAAACAAACAAAACAAAAGCATACATTTAAACCTGGCTTAATCCATTGTTCAGATTTTGTCGCCAAAAATAAAGGCAATTTTAGCAATTTTTAGGCACAAACACAAATGAGCTGACAGCAGTATCAGTCTGTGCTTCCTCTGACAACACTGCACTGAACCAAGAGAAAAAAACACAAACGCAAAAGAGACGGGAAGGTTAGAGGGTCCGAGTCAGCATTTTACATTGGAAGCGTCGGGTTTTCGCGTCTTCCTGACTGGAATTAGGAAACTAAGATAGCAGCAAGTCTGTGATGCGCCTCAGCACTTTCCTTTCTACTCTCTATCCTAAATCCCAAAAAACTATTTCATTTCAAAAGTTTGGTTGAATGAATATCGGCAGCTTGGCACAAAAGACCAAAAGAGACCGATTAAAAATAGATTGAAATAAATGGCTATGCCACCTTGTATGTGAAAGTAACGTACTATAAACCACTTGACTCCGAAAATAAAGCATTAGCAGAACATCACAGTGGCTTTGTATTCAACCTATAGATAAGGCGAGACACTGCATGTGAAAACTGATTTTCTTTTGTCTAAATGTACATGTGAATCTTTTGCTGTAGATTACTGACAAAATATGAGAAACAAATGTATTGCAAGTTTTTTGTCATCCTGTCACATTTTTTGTAGAAACATGAACAAGCCAAACAAGTCATTTTAGCCTAAAAATGTCAAAAAATGCTAATATTTATGGTGACAATATCTGTACAATGGATTAAGCCAGGTTTAGATATATGGGCTTATTGTGTAAATATATTAGTTACAAAGACTTTTTTCAGATGGTATTTTGGATATCTTGTTTAGTCTCGAAATAAGCTATTTTGAGAAAACTTGAAATTCTGTCTGAATTCCCCGGCGCTCAAAGAGAACATCGTGAAGAGCGAATTTGACCTTTTTTCTTCTCTGCCATTAAGATGTTAAGGGAGAAAACAAGCTAAATCACTCTACACTGTTCAATGTGTGAAAAAACTGTTTTCATCTGCAATGTCTCGCCTTAAACCGTTTACTGCAGTGTTCCCAGCCTGTGATATACTCAGTTTTGTTTGGCATTCCTGTTTTCGAATCTCATACCTCAGAAAACTCTCAGAAAACTGTCTGATTGCGTGATACGATGGTTTGACTATGGACTTTGAAAAATTTGCACACTTATGGACTTAATCTGCAGAAAATTATCGCTGAGTTTAAGGTATTAAAGATACAGATAAAATTACCTTGCTAAGTGAATGAAGTTGGAATCACGGCGAAAGCGCTCATTAAAACTCAGATCAGTAAAAGAGAGAGCCCTGTGTCGTAAAGACTGTCCTCCATTAACACTGAGTTAATGGGCAGTCACTGAGCCTTAAATATTATGTTTTAAACAGTGTTTAATATAGACGTCTGTGTCTAAGCGCAGTAATACGGAAAGGTTTATTTTTATTTAGCTGTTCCCTCTAACGGCGAGGACAGCGACTTCAGATCTCTACAATTATGATCTGTTTGTCTCTTGTTCAAAAGACAGTAACTATGTTCAAACTGCATCAAATTCTGCTCAGGATTGTCTGCTTAATTGAACGCATGAGCGTTACCTTTACTCCAGTATGTGTACTTAGAGTTTCTCAGTAGAAGTTTCCAAATATAAGCGACTGGACTGGATTATTAAACTTTGAGGATGTTTATAAGGAGACACTGCGGGTGAATAGGAAAAATAAATAATTGCAGAGATATCAATTTGAACATTTTTCTGTAGATTTCTGACATAAAGTTTAGTCATTTTATGTTTTTATATAAAAATTATATCATGATCATCCATCCATCTTCTTCTGCTTGGTCCCTTACTGGGTCGCGGGGGCATTGACCATTGCACCAGCCCCTTATGGCTCCTCTCACAGGTGGTGGGTCCACAGGAGGGTGGCATTCTCATGGCGCTCCTGTTTAGCCTCGTTGATCCCATCACGAAGGGCTTCATTTCACTCTTTCATTCACACACCAGTGTAGACAGACACTGGAGGCAAGCAGGGTGAAGTGTCTTGCCCATGGACACAACGACAGTGTGTCTGGTTACAAGACAACCCACTTTACTGTTAGTGGATAAAAATACAATTGTAGCTCGTTGATGCCTTGGTCAACGTGGCTCTTTAGATGTTCACCCTCCGAGGCTTTTTCTTGCTCTTAAGTCAAGATAAGACTATAGTACAGTATTCTACATGATGGGACTAATTTCAAGACCATTTTCTCAAAATGCATTTTTCTCACATTGTGGCAACATTATCTGGACTTTAGTAGCTCCTACAGACACCAAACTTTCTAGTCTTAGACTTACCAATGTTTTAACAATTTTGTCAGAGGGATTTTTCAATATTCAAGTCCTAGCAAATTTTGAATTTTTACATTTCTTTCCAGTAATACATACCTCACTTTAAAACTAAACAAGAATCCCCTCTGAACAAGTCACTGTAACTCATTTATTTACATAACAAAGCCATATATTTAAAACTAGCTCAATCCATTTTTTATATCATTGCCAAAAACATTTTTAAGCTCAAAATGCCTTATTTTTTATATTAGATCAAACAAAATGACAAAAAACGTTTGAATAGGGATATTGTAAAGATTTGTCTCAGTGCACAATAAAGCAGTGGCAGTGTCCGTCTTACCCACGTAGAGTTGGCTGAACAGCTCCAGCCGCGTGTGCCCCTGCGCCGGCGCCGGGCGGGAAACCCTGTACGTCTGGTCCAGCTGAAGCACCGCCTCCTTGACGTTTCTCTCGGCGATGCCATTGGTCGTCGTTGAGAGGCGTGGCTGAGTAGAGGTTCAGCTCGACGGGTCCGTTCCCGACATTGAAGGAGAAGTAGACGACTTCAGGAGCTGCAGGCGACAGTGAAATAAATAGCAATGTGAAAATGTAAAAGAGCCATGTAAAAATCTTGCAAAATGGCTCAATCCATTGCTCAGATTTCATCGTCAAAAATATGGGCAATGGGAAAATGTGCTTTTTTTCCTGATATTTATGTCAGTAATCTAAAGCAAACGTTACAATTTGATATGTATACGTATAAGTTTTCAAATGAGAAGTTTGTGAAAGGCATAATTCTTTGTTCTGCCACGACTCACACTGCAGGTAAATGCGTGTTCAATTTCTAATCTAATGGCTCATTTGTTTCTGTTTGGAGCGTATAGATTTCAGCCTGAAATACATGACGACTCACGGCTCTGGACAGCACTAATCTCACTCACAGTCGATCGGTGCCAGGAACTGTTCCGGTTTGCATAATATAAAGTATTACTGCTCTTGGCTGCTAATTACTTCGAATACTTTCAACTTGATTTCATTGTTGAAGGAAACAAGAAAAACAAAACAAACAAAAATGTGTTTTGACTGCAGTGTCACCTTTTAATGGGACCTATTTACTGTTCAGAAAATGGTATAAAAACATGAATAACCTCATGGACCCTCATTGACGATTTGTTATGTTGAAGCTTCTACCCTTTGATGACCTAAAATAAACGCACTTTATGGATATCTGAGAAATCCAGAAAGTCACTTTGTCTTACAGGCTCCAAACTGCCCAGACCAGGAATATTTTAAATGTTGTTTCAGAAGGAAAATACCTATTTCCATGCCTGAGTCATTGAATCCTGAATCTCACAAAACAAGGCGATGTCATGACATGTCCACTTCAGACAGCCCACCGGATGTGTTCTGATTATTTTAGCACTCAAATTGCCTTCACTACACATTATTTCCAGTAGTACCTTCAGATCTTGTTATTAGCTTGGATACATCAAAAACCCGACGGTGTAAGTGCAGGACAACTCCTCAGACTTTTTTTCAATTTGACAAATCCAATACCTACAGCCCGACATTAAAGGCACATAAAAAAGGCAGATGGATGGTTGCAGGTGCAGATGTACACACAGCCTAAGCCGTTCTGACAAGCTTTAGCACCTCAAATTAATGACACTGACGCCGCCTCGGCTCCTCGGGGCATCACTTATTCTAAATGCTCCACAAACCACAAACATATTTCACAGCAGAGCTGGAGAAACAAAGCAAGGAGCAATCGGAATACGCCTGCGTCAGGTTGGCGGCTCCATAAAGCAGGATGGATACCTGCAACTCTGGGTGATTTTTTGTTGTTGTTATTTTAATGTGGCCTCCATGGGCGCGGATGAAAACTAAAGTGCCCTCGGAGCAAACACAGCGCCTCGTTTGCACAGGCGTGATGGATGTTATGAGTGTAAATGTGAATGCTAATGCGGATGCAGCATTAGCGAGTGTGTACATGCGAGAGAGAGAGAAGAGATAATGCCAGGGGATTGTAAGGATGTTTAGTCTCTATTTTGAAAAGTTAAACAGGCCGAGAAGGGGTGAAAGTAAAGGTTAAGTGTTTATTAGATGTGGTTTGCTGTATTATTATTATAATTATTATCTGCAAGAGCATCTGTAGGTGACAATCCCACATTAATTAGAGTATGGTCCAAAAGGAAATGTATGTCAATAATCCATTTCAGGTGAGACATTGAAGGTGAATAGGGAAAAATACAAATATAGACATCAATTTTAACCTGAAGATTACTGCCATAAATTTGAGAAAAAATGTATAGTGATTTATCTGTTATTTTATGTTTTTTATGAAAAAATGAATCACAAGTGAGATTCAGTCTGGGGAAGAGGCTAAAGCAACGACTGTCCAGAGCCGTTACAAGTGGGCGATACAAGTGTCTGTCACAAGCGTCTGTACGCAGCTCTTACGGTGCGTTCCAGGCGACTGGGATTTTTCCCACTTGAAAATGACGAGAATAAACTCGTATATAAACACAACGGCTAGTGCTATAACAGGAGCTAATACAATGTTATTATGACTTTTCCTTGTAATTCCCAGTTTGAGCGGCTCCAATGCATTTTTCTCAGTTGGAAGTCGGATGTTTCCCAGTTCCCAGTTGCCTGGAACGTACCATTAACCAATTGTATTAGTTTTACCTGAGGACGTTTGCAGCGCGACGAATATTAGACAAGGAAGAACGGCTTATTAATATTATTCTTTCTAAAACATGGTTTAAAGCTACATCGAAAGAGAGCTTAATGTCTGCTGCCAACTTAGATACAGAAGCAAATAAAACAAAAAACAAACTACTCAGAGAGTACAAGTCATCGGCTTGTTATTTTATACTGAAAAAAAAGACAATCAATATTTTCAGCAACGAAATCTAAATATTGGATAGAGCCAGGTTTAAATGTATAGTTTAATTTTGTTGGTCAATTAGGTACATTTTTATTTTTATGTTTCCTGAGGGAATTTTGGGTTTTGTTTAGTTTTTGAATAAGGCAGTATTGTAGATCTACATTGAGAGGATCCCACTCACTTGTTTTCAAATTGATATCTCTGCATTTAATTATATTCACCATTCACCTGCTGTGTCTCTCTTTAAACCAATCATCACTAAAGCGAGTATTACCAATACCAACTATAAGAAAAAAACATCTGTATTTTTCTTTTTTCCCGGCATCAATTGCTATAGGTTTGTTCGATACAATATGTGAACACAACAAAGAACATTTTTGTAATATTGCAATAACCCCAATATTCCCAGCGGTACCTACTGCATACAATTTACTATTGTCACTCACTTTAATAGCAAGGAATATTTCAAATTGTCAATCAACCATGGATCACAGAGAAAGAGAACGTCTTTTCAGCTGGAATAGAATACATGGAAGTGAAGTTTTCTGAGTTGGAAAGTCAAGTAAACTTAATGTTGAGTTTTGTGGCGTTCACTTTCGGATGACAGGGACACAATTTAATAGACCATGGACTTTAAACCAAGATGGGGAAAGGACATTCCCTTTTAGCCGCTTTGCTAGACCGAGAAATATTTATAAGCTTCGGGGTGAGATTTTGAGTAAAAATGTACCCTGCAAATACTCCAAACGACACTCGGAGCAACCCAAAAGTGGAGCTTACTGCCCATTTTATCTGCCGTCCATTCCGTTCGAGGGGCAGCCTCTTTTCGTTCTGACTCACGCTGCTTCTCAACCCAGTGCTAACTTATCCTTTTAAGATTCACAAACAAATTTTGGATCCTCGAGTCTCATGAGGTCAGAAACTCTGGTCACAGCAGGAATGTGAGAACTTGGGAGTGTGCTTTTGTCGCCCGGTTCTGCTATTCCGAGGCTAATTCCAGTCTTTTCATGGGCTGACCGGATTGAGGAGAATACAGTTTCTGCTCCAGCAAGAGGGCGCAGATATTGTGTGTGTTTATGTTTGCGCCAAGGGGCAAAATGCAAGGAAATAAGAAGAGGACAGCGGAAATTGATGCAGAGACATTGTGGACACACAGGGACACTCTCAGTGTATCTGTCCCAACAAGAGAACAAGGTGGATCTAAACTGTGTTTTGGAAGTTTGAAAGACTGTTGTCCTTTAGAAACTGTCCAGCTTTTTTTTTAATTGTGTGTGTTGTATTGTTAAAGCCAAAACATTATGACGGCTTGTTTCAGGAAAGGTGCTGCAGGTGAATAAGGAAACATTTTTAAATGTAGAGATGTCAATTTGAAACTTTTGCTGTAGATTACTGACATAAATATGAGGGGGAAAAGTCATTCTATATTAAAAATAGCATTTTAAAATTAAAAAATGCCCAAAATTGCAAATATTTTTAGCGACAAAATCTGAATGATGGATTGAGCCAGGTTTAAATTTTTGGATTTAGTTTGTAGCTAGTTGGGTTACAAAACTATTTCAGAGGGGATTTTGGATATCTGTGTTTAAAATAAGCTATGTATAAGTGGAAAAGAAGTACTTAATTACAAAAATCCCTCTGCAAAAAAAAAAAAAAAACTTCCAAGTATTGTTGAGTACAAAACTAGAAAGTTTGGAGGAGATATTAAAGTGAAGATGTTGTCGCCAAATGCATTTTGAGAAAATACTTTGAAATGACAAATTCTCATGTAAATCTATGGAGACAATTCAATCAGTACAACATTATTTGTTTAGAGTAGATTTAAGTTTATATGTTAAGATATCAAACTGGCCCAAAACCTGAAACTGGAGACAAAAAAGAGATTTTCCTGCAGTGTCTTCTCTAAAAAAAGAAAGTCATCTGATGAACAAAATGTAAACTGATGCTCATATTGAAAAAATGATGGTGAGTCTTTGGTGGCTTTAGGGTTACATTTCTTGGATTACGTCATAAATGACGTATGCCTATAGTAACAGCGCTGACACTGAAGAAACATTGATGAAACTTTTAAACAGTTTGCAAAGCAGCTCACATTCATCCAAGCAACGCCTTCAGAAACCAATTTGGCTCTAAATCCGTCCGTCGTGTTTGTGTCTATTTACTGGTTCAGTCGCAGCAGGAAGCAGTCAGCGAGGCCCCTTTGACACCAAATGCTCAAATCCTT
>JAADKR020096087.1:0-10489 GCA_011763505.2 Lythrypnus dalli | reverse complement strand
CGGGGGCGTGGCCTGCGGTACGTGAGAATGCGGGGCGTGGTCTGCGGTACGTGAGAAGGCGGGGGCGTGGTCTGTCTTTCTGCAGCCAGACCCCTCTCATTGTTTTTGGGCGGTTTCTTCTTCTTATTATTATTATTGGGCCCGAGCCCGGACGCAGTCCCATGGCAAGGGACCATAGTTTTTGGTCGGTTTCTTATTATTATTGGGCCGGAGCCAGGACGCAGTCCCATGGCAAAGAACCATTGTTTTTGGTCAATTTCTTATTATTATTGGGCCCAAGCCAGGACGCAGTCCCATGGCAGGGGCCATTGTTTTTGTGTTGTGTATTATTATTATTTTATTTTTTTCCTTGTCTTGGATCGTGATTTTGGCCCCCTGAACATCAACGAAAAGTCACCAAATTTGGCAGGTATATTGAGGGAGGTGTGAAAATTGATGTAGTTGGCTGAAATGCACACATTAAATACAAAACGGCTCAGCAGCGCCACCTGGAAGTTGACCCCTATGCATTTGGAGACCAGCTTTTTTGGCCTGGGCCAATTTGGGTGGTCCAAAGTGATAGAGCACAAGGAGGCAGTCCTAAAACATTATTATAGCTCCGCCCTCTGACACACAGGAAGTCGGTCATTTTGGTTTGAAATCCCGAAAATGATTTTGCTCACCGGATGTTTTAACGAACTAGTCCTAGGTTTTTCATCAGAATGAGCTCAAACTTGGCCGATACCATCTACACATATGGGGCTTCAATAATCAGCCGGCTTTTTCAAAATGGTGTTACGGTGTTTGCGTAGCGCTCCCACAAAAAACACAATTTTTTCTGGTACCTTTGACCACACCTGGACGCCACGCTCTTTATCCAATTGCAATTTCCTTCGGGGAAGATAAAGCCACCCACGGCTTGAACAGAATGAGCCTAATAAAGGGTCAGAGGTCACCACTATAGCGCCACCTACCTATACCTTGAAAATTGCAGTTTTCAGGATTTGTTTCCTACTTTGCAGGTACATTCTACACCATATATCAAACAAAAAAAAAATATTATACACATGTCATATTTTGTAAGATGTGGGTGGGGCCAAGCTCAATGTCTAACTAATCTCAATTTTGACCCCTAAATGTTAAAGAAAATTCATGAAAATTGGCAGACATGTTTGGGTGGGGTGAAAATGCATGGAAATGAAAGAAATACACATGTTGAATAAAAATGGCTCAGCATCGCCACCTGGAAGTTGACCCAAATGCATTGTAGGATGTGGGTGTGGCCATGGTTAATTCTTAGTGATACGTGTGGACAAGGTGAGTGAGGTTTGGCAGGGCGGGCGCGAGTGAGGTCTGGCAGGATGGGTGCGAGTGAGGTCAGGCAGGGCGGACGCATGTGAGGTCTGGCAGGGCGGCCGCAAGTGAGGCCATACAGGGGGGCGCGAGTGAGGTCTGGCAGGGCGGGCGCGAGTGAGGTCTGGCAGAGCGGGCGGGAGTGAGGTCTGGCAGGGCGGGCGCGAGTGAGGTCTGGCATGGCGGGCGCGAGGGAGGGAGTCTCACTGGGGCGAGGGCCCATATCGCTGCTTACGGCTTTAAAATATTTTTGTTTTGTGAGTGATTATTCTACTGCTTGGACCATTCAATGTTTGCAGTCAACTGTAATGCCATTTTGATTGTTTGCTATTGATATTTTTCAATTCATTATACAGCAACTTTGAAAGTTCTGAAACTACAATTAACTCATTGAGTGTCATTGACGCCAATCTGTGGCACTGGCGCACCTTGTCTGAGACTATCAGACATACATGGTGTACTATCGGTCTGATGACATGTGGATGGCAGTAGTGTGCTCTGTAGATGAGCGTTAATCATATAATCGCGGGAAGAAGACGATACAGAGGGAGAAAGATGGCGAAGAGGAAGGCAGATAGTGACGCGTTAAAGCATCTTATGCTCGAACAGAGTATCGCTCGCAGAAGACGGCAAGACGGAGTCCCGGGCGCGGTAGTGGCAGTGGTGATGGTGCTGGAGATAGCTTGTCCCGGGTTGCTCTTCAAGAGCTTTTAATGGTTCAGATGTGCGGAGGGAGGTATGGACGGCACTCCACGCGGAGCGCGACACAAACGGCCAGCTCCTCTGAGAGTTATAAGTTTATGAATGTTTCAAATAAATCTTTATTTTGGCATCAAAAGCTCTTTTCTTAGTGTTGTTTTTATTGTTATAATTGAAGGAAACCAATGTTTAGGTGTCAAAGGCTTCACTTAAGCCAAAACATATTAGCATCAAAGACACTATTTGCTTGAAATTCACAAAAAGCTCTTTTTCTCAGCTTTTTGGTCAGAAACAGGCATTTCTGGTGAAACCATCCTGTGTTCTACAGCCATTTACTCAGGAACAGAAAAAGGTAGAGACAAAATTTTGTCTGATGAAAGAGGAGAGTCTGGTCTTTCTTTTGGTGGTTAAAGCTTTTTCACCGTCATAGTACACAATATTCTGTAGGTCTTGAAAGTTGGGTTAAAATTCACTGAAACGGCTGGCAGAGTTAAGATATTTTAGTACCTCAGAGTGGAGAAATTAATAATAAGGGAAAGCATGTTATTGCACGTTATAAATTATCTTTACTCTTTGTTTTTTCGGGTTTTTTTGCTAATGAAACAATGCATAAATGAACAATATGACAAGATAATTTTATATCTCACAATGGAGAAAATCAGGACAAACAAAAAGCTCATTAGTATCTATGATCATACACCTGTAGGTTATAGTCTCTTTTCCTTTGTTTTGTAAGCTCTGGAACATCTGTGTTTGTACATAGTGCACTCCATTCATTTAGAGATGCCCACCCCCCACACACACATACACATGAAGGCTGAGCGGTGTGTTGATTCATAGGGCGAGAGAAGTTGCATATATATTATGAAGCAAAGAAACAGTCATATGTCAAAAGTGAATAATAGTGATAATAATGTTTAACATAATTAGGCAGGTGCCTAAATTTGGGCACCCTAAAAGAAAAATTACATAAATATTAGTAATAGTAATATTTAGTAATATTTAATATTTATAATAGTAATAATATAATAGTCTGGATTTTAGTTGAAGGCATTTTGGACCAATCTGCTATACAAAAGTTCCCCAGTTAAGTCAGATTTGACGGTTTCCGGACATAGACAGCTCCTATCTTTAAGTTACACCACAGATTCAGGTCTGGGACTGAGATGGCCATTTCAGAATGTTGTACTTGTTCCTATGCATGAATGCCATAGTAGATTTTGAGCAGTGTTTAGGGTCATTGTCTTGTTGAAAGATCTGGGTGCGGTCCGAAAGGTAGGAACGGAACCCGGTGAAGGGAGTGCTTGTGATGTCGATGGAGAGTCTGTCCAGGAGGATAGAGTGTGAGATGGTGTCAAAAGCAGACCGAGATTAAGCAAAAGGAGGATGGCTAGTGAACTGGAGTCAGCGGAGAGAAGAAGATCATTGGTGATCTTTAGAAGGGCGGTTTCGGTGCTATGGAAGGAACGGAAGCCCGAAATTGTTCATACAAGTTATTGGAGGAAAGGTGAGTGTGGAGCTGAGCAGCAACTGTTTTTTCAAGAAGTTTTGAGATGAAGGGTAGGTATGAAATTGGGTGGAAGTTATTGAGGTCCGTGGGATCAGAACCAGGTTTCTTGAGTATAGGAGAGACAGCAGCAGTTTTGAGAGGGGAGCGTATATGTCCGGAAGTCAGGGTAGCTTGAATTATGTTAGAGATGAGGGGATACAGTACAGGAATGGAGGCTTTGACAAGAACAGTGGGGAGAGGATCAAGTTGACAGGAACATTTCTGGATGAGAGTGGAGGTCTCATTTATGGAAGGAGAGGTAAATGTAGAAAAAGGTGGGTTGGCGGTGAGGAGGATGGAACAGGTGAGTTTGGAACAGAAGGAGTGAGTTGCTGGTGGATAAGTTGGATTTTAGTTGTGAAGAAAGATGCCAGTGTATTGCAGAAGTCAGAAGTATAGAGATGTGATAAAGAGTGAGTCTGGAAGTTTTGAGAATTCTTAACCCCCGCACCTAATTCTCCACATTCGCAAAACTGACCTAGCCCAAGGGCAAATACACTTCCAAATTCATAACAGACAAATTCAACAACTTCATGTCTTCCTTTCATAAAAAATCCAAACCATAAACAATTCCCTTGCATCCACTCCCTCCACGTCCCTTTACTCCAACTGTCATTTCGAACCCCATCTTCTCATTCCTCTCATCACCAGCATCACAAACACCTCTCTCACCACTGGTTCAGTTACCCAACTTCAACACCATCTCCACTCTTCCCAGCTGTTTGAAAAATTTGAAAAATTATTCAAATCCAGATTTTGTTCACACCACAGTACTGAAACCCTTGTCTTCCATTAGAATTTACTGCCCTTATGTTACGTTAGCGGCGTTTAATGCCACTTTTTTGATGGCTGTAAAATCATTGTAAATAAAAAAAGCAATCTTTTTTCACATAAAAAAAAAAAATCATATACAAAGTATACAGAAAATAGCACATAAAATGGCTCATTTTCCATATATGTAAAATGCAAGTGTGGACTGAAATAGTGTATAACTCCCCAATTTTATGTTAGCAACGTTTTATTGACTTCCTTCAGAAACACACTTTTTCATTGCTCAAATATAGCACTATAGAATCGTTTTTTGTTTTTTTTCTTGATTTGACCTGTTATAAAGAGGGAAAAAATAATTATTTTATCAGCCATTTACTCAGGAACAGAAAAAGGTAGAGACAAAATGTCTTTTTCTGATGTTTCTTGGTTGGTTGGTGGCTTTTTCAGAGTCATAGTACACAACATTCTGTGGGTCTTGTAAGATGGGTTAAAATTCACTGAAACGGCTGGCACTCAATGAGTTAATGAGGTCAGGTGGTTATGGCTATTATTATTATGGTTATTATTAGGCCCGACCTGGGGACTAATTGTAATCGCTTCTGGAGCCCAAAAACGCAGAATTCACAAAGAAAACATGCACGGATTTCAAGTGGGAATAGCCAAAAATTAGCGCTTTGTAAGCTCTAATTTTGAGTGTTGTCCGCGAGAAAAAATATCTAAAGATGGCTCGACAGCGCCCCCTCAAAGAGGCACTTTACATTGGGTCACTGGGAGTCTGACCACAAAAAATGTCAACGTACACAGATTTTGCTCGGCATGATCATAGACTAGGTCAGGAAAATTAAAAAATCCTATTATGGCCCCACCCTAAAATGCACAGGAAGTTGGCCATATTGGCCAGAACCTTAAATTTTCAAAAGCATACCAGCGCCACTAAGTATAAGCCACAAACACATCACTTCACAACACTTGGTGCACATGAGTGGGCTGAATGGGGGTTGGAGAAAGGCCAAACAAATGTCCAATTAAAGAGGAGCACTTCTGATTGGGTGAACACATGCTTCATGACAGCAAAAGGGAATATTAATAAAAGCCTATTCATAAAAAATAAATTGACAACTTCTATCAATATTAATAAATAAGACTAAGAGAATAAACTGGTTTCCGGTGGCCAGCTCTATCCTGGGCCACCCTTTGGAGCAGGAGGGTGAGAGGCAAGCTCACATTCAATGTGGACGACACCTCTCACCCACTGCACCGGACTGTAGAGCAGATGAGCGGTTCCTTCAGAGGAGACTCTAGAGGAGTTGAGCTGCTCCTTCAGTGGAGACTGTGGAGGGGCTGAGTGGCTCGTTCAGTGGCAGAGAGATCCCCTATTAAGGAGGAAGCACTACCATAGGTTATTCAATCCCACTGCTGTCAGACTGTACAATTCAATTGCTTAGTCATTCATGTGTAATAACATCTCTATGGAAACCCTGTGCAAGAAACTTTGTTTTTGAAATTTCTGCAATAATGCTACCTCTACACCGCACGACTCCAAAAGCGTCGGACGCGTCCATGCTGACGCTAGCATTTTTTTAAATCGGACGCGTGTTGGGGGAAATTGGATGCGTCCTTATTTTGAGCCAGAGTGGTGCCTGGACGCGCGTCCGTCTTGGATGCGCGTCGAAAAAGGGAGGGGTTTGGTTGTTTCTGGTCTCTTTGTACACTGACAGATCCAGTTGAGCAAGTATACTTGACTTTATTTAATAAATAAAAGCCACACACGTCATTGTTGGGCTCCTCTGCGCCGTTTCTGGGGTCACCACATCATTCAGAGGTGAAGCTGCCTCCTCTGCACCTCCTGCACGGCCAGAGAACCTCCGAAAGCCGCTTTGACGCCTAGAGGCGCCGCGCTCGACGCTCCCGACGTGCCGCAAGAGAGCTCGACTCGAATCCGCCTTTTTGTACGAATATAAATTGGAGTCTCCCGCAGCGCT
This sequence comes from Lythrypnus dalli, assembly GCA_011763505.2. Taxonomy (NCBI): domain Eukaryota; kingdom Metazoa; phylum Chordata; class Actinopteri; order Gobiiformes; family Gobiidae; genus Lythrypnus; species Lythrypnus dalli. Next base: position 4,156 of record JAADKR020096087.1, on the reverse strand, counting down.
CGACGCGTGCGGTGGGGGTGTAGCATAAGTGTCCTTCATCAATCATTGCATCACCAAACATGGTTTTAGATTGTTCCTATATCTTGATCTAAATTTAAATGTATTTTTGCTTTTATTGCTTATTTTTACAGTTGTACATAAGATACGTTTATTTTTTTATTATTCATATTTCTACTGCTTTCTACTTGTCATTGCACATTCATATTATGACTTGATTGCATCCTGACTATTTGCATCCTCTGTGTTTTTAAGAGCTGATGTAACAGTGAATTTCTCCATTATGAGAAAAATTAAAAAGCATGTACAAGCAAAATTAACCGATACTTTTCCTAAGATATCCCATTGTATGTTTGAACATGGACATCAGATTGGGGAAAGACATATAAAAGTCAAACTGTCAAAGTCAATAACTAGATAATTACTAAAATTAAGGGAGTCTAGAAATACTGAGACGTTCTCATTGGCTTCATTGGCTATTTCATCCATCCTAATGCTAAGCTCTCAACCCTGTCTACATACTTCATAGCCATTTTTTATTTGCAGACCAGCCCATTGTCCGCAGGAGTGAGCAGTTTGGATAAGTGTTCTGGAGCAATGCAGGCACGGATACAACGCCACACATAAATTATCCCATCGCAAGCCATGGATTTAAATATTTGATTGGTCAGGATTTCTAACTAGAGCACTTCCTGTGGACATGTGAATGCTGCCTGACAGAATTATTTTTTGTTGTTGTATTTTAAGGGTCTGTTTATAAAAGCCAAGTCTCAATGTACAATACAACTTATATCAAGAATGTTCAATTTTTTCTCAGATTTTTCCTATGTACATCAGTTAGACCGCGGCTCTTTTTTCATCCCTCCAAGCTCGGGTCCTCTACCAGAGGCTGGGGGGCTTGAGGGTTCTGCACAGTATCTTTGCTGTTCCCAGTACTGCACTTTTCTGGACTGAGATGTCGGATGTTTTTCTTGGGATCTGCTGCAGCCACTCTTCCAGTTTGGGGTGTGGGGCATAATGCGCAGTTTAGATTTAGTAACAAATGGTAAATGGTCACATTTTATATCACGCCTTTCTACCTGACTCAAAGCGCTTTAACAAGGAACCAGTCACCAAGGCAAGGAGGGTGAAGTGTCTTGCCCAAGGACACAACAACAAAGTGCACCTGCGGGATTCGCACCGCCGACCCTTTGGTCACAAGATGAGTCGCGCTACTAACTGCGCCACTGTCGCCCCAACAGCTACCACAATATTGTAGAGCAAAGGTATGTGAGAAGACATCTGTTACATTATTTAAGTGCAGTTGTAAAAGGCACAGGGCAGAGTCATGTGTTTTGGGACTGTCCTGTTCATTTCATGCTATCTTTCGGGAGGTCATAGGGTCTAGAGCGGCTCCAGGACACACAAACAGCGGACACAGTAAGACAATTAAGAAATGGGGGTTGTGGCAATCCAGCCAACTTTGTCACTCTTTATAAGGTGCATGGTTTTTGTATTTGTCACTCACTTTTAGGAGTCCAGTGCAATGACGAGCATGCTGACATTATGCTTGTGTCCATGCTTCTTCAATAAATTGCCGCTTGAGCGGATTTTTACTCACTGGTGGTTCTTTGAATGGAAACCGGGGAAATCAGTAAGAGGGGGTTACTGCCCCGAGTGTTCCATTTACGACAGGCACCACTGATGCCTTCACACTCCAGGCCTTCTCCAGCTTTTCTCTGACCCCTGGTATTTTTCTATTTTATCGTGTTCCTTCCTCCTAATGTTGCAGTCCCTTGGTATTGCTATGGCAACAACGGCTTTCCGCTGCTGTTTGTCCACCACCACAATGCCCGGTTTGTTTGCCATTACCATTCTATCTGTTTGTATCTGAAAGTTCCAAAGGATCATAGCTCGGTCATTCTCCAGCACCTTTGGAGGTGTTTGTGACCTTTTTGGTTGCCAGCCCATACAGATGTTTCTGTACACTATGCCAGCCACTTGATTGTGGCACTCCATATATGCTTTCCCTGCAGCATCCTAGAGTGTACACCTTGGGTCTTGTCTGGTGTGGGTCGTAGATCTGGGCCTCTATTGCTAAGGTGCTCAGGGCCTGCTCCTGTGCAGCCATGGTGAGGGCCTCCGTGCTGTCCTTCAGACGATCCTTTTTCTAGCCATTGGTAGGATTTCTTTATATCAGCCACTTCAGTTATGTTTTCTCAGAAATGTAAAGTAGCAGAACCTCCAGCGAACAGAAGCAAAGTGTGAATAAGCGCATTGAGTGAGTGACTGCACGATTTCAATAAGAAGCATCTGAAGCATTTTGACGCCTTTTGTGTAGGCACCACCAAAAGAATGTAAGGGCGAAGAACAGGAAGAAACATTTAAAGGGCCGGGACACTGAGGACAGAATGATGTTCTGCAAATGTGCAGCAGTCTAAGCCACTAGACTATCATAAGCACGCTGTGTTATCTCTTCACCCACTTTGCCTACATGTGAATTGGAAGAGAGAGTGAATGGTTGGTGGTGGTTGAAGGGGTGGTTTGGTGCAGATTGACCACCACGCTTCCATCAGTCTACCCCAGGGCAGCTGTGGCCACAATAGTAGTTACCACCACTTACTGTGGAGTGAATGAATAATGACTACAGTGTGGCACTGTGAGAACAGGTTTGTAAAGGAAGTTATTAGTGCAAGCCATTATTATTATTATTCATTATTTTTAGGCAAAGCAAGGCAAGTTTATTAGTAGAGCACAAATCATACATGAGGCAATTCAAAATGTTTCAATGAAACACAAAATTACAGGGGGAAAAAAACAAGAAATAATTACATTAAAAGTAAATGGAGCAGATTAAACACTTTCAGTTGTCGTATGCACACAGTTTTCCACCTGGATTTGAACATGGTCAAGGTTGAGTTGTCTCACATTGTCTGGAACTCTGCTCCAGATGTTAGCAGCTTAAAACTGAAGTGCATTTTTATTATATCTTTGTTACATTACTTTGACTTGACATTACTTGACTGTATTTTTCTGGATAGTGTGTAAAAGTGTGAACTGCACAAATCAGATCGATGTAGAGTGCTGCTGATAAAAAAAGAATGCTTCCGACCCTTACAAATATGAAATAATTTCAATTTCCCTGCTAAGTGCTCCCAAACCTCTCGGGGTATGCATACCGCTGGTTGAGAAGCTTTACCCTCGAGTCTTTACTCCAGAGAGCCAGAGCATGTTGACATCCACGCACTACTGACTCCATCAGACTACATCCACCACAGTCCCCCTTGTACTGTGATGGTGACAAGCGCAAGATCTCCTGTTAAATGTACTGAAACAGACCATCATGTTTATGGAAAAATTAAGAGTAGACACTTTCAGCTAATGTGCTTTGTGTTTGAAACTAAATATGAAAAAAAAATAGCAGTTCAGCGACAATTATGTCTACACCCTGTAGGGTAATAGGAAAGAAAATGGACAGACTTGTTGATTCGACATGAGTCAGGATTGTCTGATTGATTGATTGACAAGAGCCTCTTTGAGAAATGAGTTCTATAATTTTTCAAAATTAACTCTTGCCAAAGATTAGAACATATTCATAATTTGTAGCCTACAAGAGATCAGTGGTGGAGAGTAATAAAGTCAAAAGCACAAGTAAAAGTAATTACAGTGGGGTGTGAAAGTTTAGGCAACCATGTTAATTTTCATGATTTTCCTTTATAATTCATTGGTTCTTAGGATAAAAAAATCAGTTAAATATATCACATAGGAGACAAACACAGTGATATTTGAGAAGTGAAACGAAGTTTATAAGATTTACAGAAAGTGTACAATAATTGTTTAAACAAAATTAGGGAGGGGCATAAATGTAGGCAACCCAACAAAAAAATAAACTCAACATTTGGTAGATCCTCCTTTTGCAAAAAAAAACAGCCTCTAAACGCTTCTTATAGCTTCTAATGAGAGTTTGTTTTGTTGTTTTTCCTCCATGGATAACGCTTCTTGTTATGTCCAAATAAGTCAGTTTTAGTTTAATTTGTTCACAGCACCTTATTCCAAAATGAAGCCGGCTTGTCCAAAAGTGCTTTAGCAAACCTCAAGCGGCTTTTGTTTGTGATGTGGGCGGAGAAAAGGCTTCTTCTGCATTACTCTCCCATGCAGCATCTCCTTGTGCAAAGTGCGC
>JAADKR020095897.1:0-10491 GCA_011763505.2 Lythrypnus dalli | reverse complement strand
ACTATCCACACCTTAGAATAGAAAGGCTTACAGGCAGAGATTAGCAACTGTAGCTCTAGTTCATGTGGAAGAGCTACGTGTAATATTATAATTAATAATAATCTGCCCGACAGAGGCAACTGACCGCTCAGACACGACAGTCAAACCAAGGAGAACCTGCAGGAGCTGGGACTGGCACTCTAAAACTGAACCACAGCTGCTGCTTATCAGTGTATAATTAGTCCCATTGATAAAAAAAAAAAAACTATTTAGAAACAGGACATTCATTCACTTTAAGGCGATATACTGCAGGTGAGGTGGGAAAATAATAAATAAAAAATACATAAATATAGAGATATCAATTTGAAACATAAACATGAGAAGAAAAAAAAACGTGTATAGCAAGTTTTGTAAAATTTCTTAAATTAAAAGAAGCATTTTACAAACATTTTATATGAAACAAATAAAATTGCCTATTTTTCTACAACAAAATCTGAACAATGGATTGAGCCAGGTTTAAATGTATGGGTTTATTTGGTAGATACATTAGCTACAAAGACTTTTTCAGAGGGGATTTTGGATATCTTGTTTAGTTTTAAAATAGACTATGTATTAGTGGAAATATCTGAAAACAATAGTGATAATTAATAATAATAAACAAAATGTAATGAAAAATGCATTTGACAAAATTGATTTTGAAATGGCAATTTTCCATTTAAATGTTGCCTGCAGGGTCTCCCCTTAAAAGTATTGTGTAATTTGCATTGTATACTCAGACGGAAACAGACAGAGATTAGATTCTTTATCTGATATTGAGTCATTGGCGCCAGAGACGTGCATAAAGAAACTGAAGAGCTAAATTGTGGAAAGGAGAGGCTTAAATATGAGATCCTTGCGTTGATTGGTTTCAGGTGGAGGAGAGGCTGGGATGCTGATAGGCTGAGGCACCTATAGTGGGATGATTGGCATTTGTTCTAGCTGGATGACTTTAGCTTTGATAGGCAGAGGCTGAGGTGGAGGCGTGGCTATGGGATGATTGGATGAGTTGATGCAGCTGAAGGCCTAGATGTTGTGACCAGGGACCCAGCCTCCAAAAGAGTCTTCCATATTGAATTTACGCTAAGCTACATTATGCAGAATGTTGAAAGTGGAGGGTGAAAATAGATCTGCTAATCTCACTGTCTCTCCTGGAAACATTTGACTGGCTTTGGAATCTGGAGTCAATGCTCTTAGAGACAAAAGACCGGAGGCTTAAGGAAGTTGGTTAGCATTAAGCAACTTCCAACAACTTACTAAACCCAGACCAGAAAAAAGCTGCCTAGATTAGTGTTTCTCAAACTTTTTCAGTGGAATCCCACTCGAACCAACCTCTAAGAACAACAAAACAGTAATAAGATTAATATTTGAGAGGAAAATGTTTAAAGTCAGACTGTTAATGAGCAAACAACAAATGCAGGAATATGATCAGAAAATGCGTATATGTTTTTATGTCACTAGTAGAGAAGGGTTGCAATAGTTTTTCACTTATTATTTCATTATATTATTGTGTAGCGTGAGCATTCCATGGCTGCAAACACAAAAAGTTGAGTTTACAAAGTATCAGACACAAGGAAACTTTGAAAGTTGAAAATATGGCAATTATTGTTTTTACACTATAAAAGTGCAATACAAATCTTCTTAAATAAGTGACCATTTTTGTATATATATATAAATATATATTGGTCTAGATACTATGAATTTTATCTAGATACTATTGTAATTATATAAAGTGATTGAAGTAACATTTTTCCCACACAGAGGCCATAATTAGATTAGATTTTATTTAGAGGACAATGGGTTCTGTTTATCAATAGACAGTAGATAGTATGAAATGCTTGTCTTTTAATTCAAGGTTTCTTGAAATACAATGGTTTCAATCTACAGTTTGTAGTAACCTTACTTTAAATTCAGTGGATGTTACCTTATTCAATTTTAGCCAAAAATGAAACAATAAGTCACCATAAAAAATGTCTTGCCTTAAGTGAGACACTGCAGAAAAAATATTTATTTTTTTGTTCATTTTTAGATTTTGGGCCTTCTTTAGAATAAAATGTTTATTTATCGCATTGATTCAATGTTTCTCCATAAATTTAAATGGGACATTGTAAATTCCACGGGAACGAATAAGTATTTTGTGGGTAGTTTTTTTTCTGGGTAGTTTTTTCCCTGTCTGGAGCTCTGTAGTCTTTTACACTAATATATCTACAAAATAAGCCCATAAATGTAAACCTGGCTCAATCCATTGTTCAGATTTTGTTGCTGAAATTAAAGGCAGATTGGGGCATTTTTAGACTTAAAATGCCTTATTTTTAAATCAAAACCTAAAATGACAGAAAACTTGAAGCCCATTTTTTCCTTGTGTTTATCAATCATCTACAGCAAATTGATATTTCTACATTTAAAAATCATTCCTATTCACCAGCAGCATCTCGCCTTAACTGTGTGCAGCTCTAGACCGCGGAGAATTGTTTAGAACGTCATGAAACGCAGAAGTCATGCTTAAGCTCTCTCTCTCTCTCTCTCTCTCGCTCGACGGTCGGTCACGTGGCTGCTTCAAATCAAATGTGTCCGACTGTCGCTTTGATTTTTCCACTTGCGGGGACGGGCTGGCAGCGTCATCCCGTCCCCGCGCAGATGGGACGAATGTGTGCCACGGAGCTGCAGCTTAGCCCCAGGCCCGGGATCTCTGTCAGTTTGTGCGGACCGTGCAGTGGTCAGACTCTGGCTCTGGCTCTGGATCAGGCCGGGATGATGCTAAGGATTTTTCTTGGCAGCTGTGACTTAAATGTAGCAGCATTGCCTAAACTGACCCCTGCTCAGAGCAGTGCAGTGATGAAACACAAAGATTTAATTGGAATTGATTGAATTCTGTTGTTGTGTTTGTAATGGCCATGTTTTGTTTATTGCACATGCTTTTGAGAAGTAAAACCGGGTGTTAATAAATATTTGAGGGGAGATACTGCAGGAAAAACTCTTTTTTTTTTCAGTTTGGCCAGTTTGGTTAGTGTACTTTAAAACCCATACTTATTGTAAAGCAGTAGATATGAAGATTTACTGCCTCTGTATTAGCTTTAAGGCACTGGAGGTGAATAGAAAAATGTTTTCAATACAGAGATGTTAATTTGAATTTTTTGTTGTAGATTACTGACATAAATATGATAGAAATGTGTTGCCAGTTTTCTCATTTTATGTTTTTATATAAAAAAAAATAAGGTATTTTAGGACTTGGTACATTATTTTTGGTGACAAAATCTAAACAATGATTAAACCAGGTTTAAATTTATAGATTTATTTTGTAGATATCTTAGTTACAAAGACCTTTTCAGAGGCGATTTTGAATGATTTCTTTAGTTTTAAAACAAACCATTTGTGGAAAACTTTGTGAAATTCAAATCAAAATTCAATAGATTAGGCTACATATTAAACGAAAAATCATTCTGAAAAAAAACTCTCATAATATTGTATAATATAGACTCACTAAATCAAGCTAGGAATTAAATATTGAAAAAAATCCCTCTGTAAAAACCTTCAAAATAATGTTAAGCACAAGACTGGAAAGTTTGAAGTCTGTAGGAGCTGCTAAAGTGCAGATATTGTCACCACAACATGAGAAAATTGCAGCTTGAGAAAATGGCCTTTGCAATTTCAATTTCATATTTAAATTTATGGAGACACATTGAATCAGTGCAATAATTAAACATGTTATTGTGAAGATTGTGTATTATTGTTTAGAGTAGGTGAAATGGTGAAAGTTTATATGTTAAGAGACTAAACTGGACTAAAACTTGAAAATGGAAAAGATGTAGTTTTGCTGCAGTCTCCTCTTAAAAAACATGTGGGCCCTTACAAATGCACTCATCACATTCTTTTGAACATTTCTGATAAATTATCCCTCTTGTTATGTGACCCTGGGGTCACACCATTTCCCCATTCTTGCGTGGCTGATAGATGTTGTGAATGAGGGAAGGCTGACCTCTGAACTGTCCCGGGCCGGTGGCTGTTTGGGGGTTTGTGTCTCCAATGATGTCAGTGCACTGGTACTTCCTATGACCTCATCCCTGATTACAGACCGTACATGAGGAATGGACAGGGAGTGGCCCCAAGCAAGTCCATGGATGTGGATTAAGTGGTCATAAATAAAAGCAAAAAGGAAAGCAAACGTCTATGTGCCACGGATTATACCAAACTGGTTGAGCATTAAACATTAGGAGGATAATTTTGTTTCCATTTTCGAGTTTTGGGCCAGTTTGGTGTCTTAATAAACTCTCCTACTCTAAACAAAAATACCTAATCTTCACAAACATTTTAATTATTGCACTGATTTAATGTTTCCCCATAGATGTGAATGGGAAATTGTAATTTTAAAGACTATTTTCTCAAAAATTGCCTTTTTGTTTTGTACTTAACAATATTTTTAAGTGTTTTCATTTCAGAAGGATTTTTGAATAATTAATTCCTAGTTTGATTTACTGAGTTTTGAAATTTAAAAAACAAAGCAAAATTTGAGGTTTTACAGATTTTTTCCCTAGTACATAGATTATTTTAAAACCAAATGTAACTAACATATCTACAAACTAAACATACATTTAAACCTGGCTTCAACCATTATTAAAATTTTGACACAGAAAAAAACAGACAATTCTGCCCATTTTAACCGCAACATGCCTTATTATCATATAAAAGAAAACTTGCCAAATATGTGTTTCTCATGAATATGTTATAAAGTTCCAAATCTCTCAGAAATGTCTAAATTCACCTATGTCTCACCTTTATTTACCTTTTAAAACAAGAACTAACTGCTCATAGAAGAAGATAGAAGCATGTGATGAAGAGCTGAATGACTTCTAACTCAATTTCTAAATGACCAAAGCACTGCTGCAGTAATGTCATTATTGATTTGCTTCGTTTGAGCTGCACTGTTTCAGCAGGAGAAAAGTTTTACGGGTGCAGCCGGACAGTTTGGGATCTTTCTTTAAACGTAAACAGTTTTTGTGTGCGATTCTATCCAACATTTACGGTTCAGACTGTTTGCCCACACAAGGACGTCCTCATGAAAAGTAACAAAATGCCCACGTTTTCATAGCCCCATAAATGCACCTTTATGACCCCTGCCCTGCCCCTGCAGCACTGGAATGTCCCGCTCTGAGAGGATTCACTGTTTCACTGTGTAAGCGCTCGAGGCTGCTTCCTCTCACAACCTGACTCTGGATTTGATCTAACTTTGAATTAAGGAGACGCTGCAGCTGAATATGCAAACAAGTTTTAATCTATAGATATCAATTTGAAACTGTGGATAAACATAAATATGTGGAAAAAATGTATTGCATACTTTTGTCGCATTTAAAGACAAAAATCCAAAACCACAGCAGGGAAAGTTAATGTAAAATGTTATTATTTTATTATTTGTTACGTTTATGGTTTAGTTTTATTCATCTACATTTACTTAACTATTTTTTTATTCTAAATTAACTGTAATAATTAAAGCTGAGATAAAACATAATTGCTGCAATAACTGCTTTGGCAACAGGGAACACTTTAATGCCTGGCTTTGCCTCTGGATTTTACAGTGTTCTGGAGACAGGGAAAAAGCTCATGAGGAATAAAAAAATGCATTTGTGACACTGGCAGCAACAGGACTTAAACTTTTTGCATTTTCATATTTCACATTTCTCCTCCTCTTTCTAATCAATCGCGTGGTGTCGTCAGAGAAAATACCAGAGCCAATCAGAAAGACGAATGGAAATTCAAATGCAGTACCGGTTTTTCACCTATAGATGGAGGTACACAGACTGTTTGCACAAAAATAACTTTTTTAACAGCTAAAATTTCAAACTAATCAATAGGACATGTAGGCAAAGCTATTAAGCATCTGTTACATTACATACATTAAGCAAAAAAGTTGATTTGGGGGTGAGTTGCTCTTTAGTCCAGACTGAAACGTTTTAAATCTGTAGAAGCTGCAAATATTGTCGCCACAATGTGAGAAAAAGGCATTTTTGTTTATATGTTTGTATGTTGAGGGACCAAACTGGCTCAAAATCTGAAAATGCAAACTAAAGTTTTCCCTGCAGTGTGTCGCCTTCATGGGACCTGTTCCAAATGTACCACTCCAGCTTCTAACTCCCGGGTGTCGTCTTGGTCCAGTGTGTGTCCTCACCCGGTTGTTCCTGTCCGTCTGCTTGACCTCCTCCTCCCGGACCCCGTGCCGGATCATGATCCTGACGATGGCCGCGTTGTTGGAGCAGCAGGCCTGGAGGAAGGACAGCGGCTCGGGACTCTGCGGGGACGGCGTGCGCTCCGAGCCGGGGAACAGCTCGTCGGGCGGGTAGAAGGAGTCGTCCGAGGTGATGCTCCTGCAGTCCTCCAAGTCGTCCAAGTCCACCTCCTCAAAGTCCTCCTCATCATCGCCATCCTCGTCCTCCTCCTCCTCGCAGTGTCCCGCGTACTCGCTGTGGGACAGGGACTCCTCGGTGATGGTGGGGTGGACTTGGGCGACTCTCCCCGGGACTTTCAGAAGCTGCTGCGGCTGATGCTGGAGCTTGAGTCGCACCGACGGGACGCCTCCTCCGTCCCTGTCGTCCGTGATCAGCACCATCTAGTCCCCGAGCCGAGGACACTGTCCCCGGGGAGCAGTGCAGCCTGGCGCGGGCTCATGGGCGCACGGGAAAGTCCAAACTACTCCTTTAGTCGCCGCTGCTTTGTGAAAGGACAATCCTTTATCGCGTTGTGCTTACGTTCATCCATCTGTCATTTACGCACGCTCGCGCTTGACGTTGCCGCGTCCGCCGAGTTCAGCGCGACCAACATGGCGCAAAGAAACTTCTCCTCCGCGACAGACGCGAGTGTGAAGACATCCAACATCCAAAGCACACGCTCAGAAAGTAAAACCCTGCAGGTGCTCGAGCAGAGGAGCTGCAAACAATGAAGACGCGTAAAAAGTGCTGCGTGCACAAGCGTCCCACAGACAGCAGTGTGCCAACCTGTAGTCCCTAATCCGATTAGCTCACACTGGGACCTCTCTCCTCACCCCTCTCTTTCTTTGGCCCTGCCCCTCCCCTCCTCCTTCTCTCTCTCACTCGCTGTCTCCCCTCCCTCTCCTCCAACACCCCACCCCCCTCCCTCCCTCTCTCTCCCACCGGGCATCTCTCTTCTCTCCCTCTCTTTCTCCCTCCCTCCTTTCTGTCCCACTGGGCATCTCTTTCCCTCTATTTCTCCCCCCTCCTCTCTCTCCCCTGTCTCCCCCTCTCTGACCGTCTCTCCCTCTCTCTCCCCTGTCTCCCCCCCTCTCTGACCGTCTCTCCCTCTCTCTCCCCTGTCTCCCCCCCTCTCTGACCGTCTCTCCCTCTCTCCCCCTGTCTCTCCCTCTCGCCCCCCCTCCCTCTGGCATTATATATGGGATGCGGATGTCAGATTAACTCCTCTGACTCTGCTCTGTATAATCATATCCCTTCAATGTTCAGAGAGGATTTATTTATTTACAGAGACAATCTTATGACTGTGTGTTTAGCAATGTTGCTGTTTTATGATTAGATTCCCAGCTTTTCTGACAATAAGTAAACAAACATGTCAATGTCATAACCTTATTGAACCATTAATATATATTATATAATCTTCACAATAATATATTTAATTATTGCACTGGCCCTATGTGTCTCCATAGTTTTAAATGAGAAAGTGTAATTTCAAAGGCCTTTTTTCTTTTTCAAAATGCATTTTTTTTATATTGTGGTGACAATGTCTGCACTTTCATAGCTCCTGTAGACTCCAACATTTCTGGTCTTGGACTTATATTTTGAAGGTTTTTACATACTTATATTTTGAAGGTATTTACCAAGGGACTTGTTGTTTAGATGTTGTCACGGAAAAAATATAGTGTATTTTGGGCATCATCTCTATAGTTAATTGTTTTTCCTATTCGCCTGCCGCTCTAATATTAAACTATATTTTCCACACACTGGCAGTGCCATCTTCAACATGAATATCTGTGTTGCTGGCGCTGGTGAAAAAGGAGCTGTGTGCAGTCCCAGTGTGTGCGCTCATTATTATTACGGCTCCATTTACCTCCAGCTGAGACACTGACAGGACGGGCTCCCACTGGACGCTCTGCTGGGAGGCTGCTGCTGTGAGGGTGACCAGGTGCCGACGCCCACTTCACAAATGGTTAATGAACACAGAGGTCAATCACTCCTGCAAACATGTTTTCATCTATTTTGATTAAGTCACTTTTTTCAGAAATTATACTGGATGAGATTTTAATAAGATGCAGTTACTGTGCAGGAAAGTACCTTTTTGCCAAATAACAAGAACCAACTTTTCTATTCCTTTAAGGGGAGACATTAGGGGTGAATAAAGATTTTTTTTTTTTTAAATGTAGCAATATTAATTTGAAACTTTTACTACTAATGTATTGCGAGTTTTCTGTCATTTGATGCTTTTATATAAAAAATAAGGCATTTTAAGCCTTGAGGCAGGTTTGAATTTATGGGTTGGTTTTGTAGATATATTTTCTTTTTTAATATTTTAACAAACAAATGTATATCAAGTTCAAATCCAACATAAACACAGGTTTGCAAACGGGGCATCTGGCATAAAATCTGGTGAAAGTTCATCCAAATAAACTGCAGATAGATTGCAGCACGGGAGACAACAACGGGAAAAAAAGCCAAAAAAAAAAAAGAGATTGACATTATAATTCAAATCCATCTTATTTTACACAGGGTTCATTCGATCACATTTCATCAAAAAGTATGTTTGAAACTGATACCTGCCGTCAGTTTTTTGGAATATGGCTTTGAAGTTGAGTAAAGATGTGTTTACTTCCATTTTTGAGCCTCAATATCTGTAAAACTGATCATCCAAGAGAGACCATGTTTTGGAGAATGTCTAAACAAACACCAGAGACAGAGGCAGAAGTGATGGAAGTCTTTCATTTGCAAAACTGGTAGCTCAGCCACTCATCAAATTTGCCATTTAATTTGGACAAGCCAAATTTTGGGAGCAGTTGAAGTACCTCCAATACAAGGTTTTACTTCCAAATCTGAAGGCCCTCAGTAACAGACATACACTGTAGAATATGTGGGGGGAGTTTTGCCTGCAGTGTCTCCTCTTAATATCATTTAAGTAAAAAAAAATTGCAAAAAGCTTTTATTTATCTTATGCTTTTTCTGTGTTCAGCCTATCCTCAGGTTTGAGCTTGTGCAGAGCCTCAGCACAAGAGCTGAACAAAAGCATTTTCCAACAACACAGTGTTTATCTTTGTCAAGGTCATCCCTGGAGATGTTTACTGTGACATAAACGAACACGGGCTGCTTCAGAACGGCTCGATTAGACGTTCTTCTCCTTGATTTGGGCCTAAAGAGGCGCGCTGCTGGATAATGGCGGGTAAAAAATTCTCACAGCGGATAAGAGAAGCAAAATCATGGGAAATGAGTGATTGGGTCATTTTAATCAGCCACAAATGACTTTTAATCAAGCTGTTTGTGAAAGCTTGTGTGCTTTTGCTGAGTCATCTGACATTTTTGCAAATCATAAAATAAAATACAAATTCCTGGAAAATACAACACTGGTAAAGGATTTATAAATGACACACAGAAAATATGCAATACTTAAGACAAAGTTAACACCTTCATTCTGATCTTGTTGATGATAAATCCGTTCGATGTATAAAGTCCTCAGGTCGGATCATCCCATGTTGCTGTTCTCTGGAAAAAATGCAAAAAATCTATTATTGCCGGACAAGAAAAACTATAAAATCACCTGTGAATGATACAAAAAGTCACAATAAAATAGTCTGAGAGTATTATTTTCTCGTTTTTTTTTCAATTTCAGGTGTTGGGCCAGTTTGGTCTCTTAACATACAATCTTTCACCTACTCTAAACAAAAATACCTAATCTTCACAACAACATGTTTTATTATTGCCCTGATTCAATGTGTTTCCATAGATTTAATTGGGATACATGCCGGTGCCAGGACATTGTTTCTTTGTTTTAGTGTTTAAAACCAAACAAGATCCAAAATCCCCTCTGAAAAAGTCTTTGTAACAAATATATCTAGAAAATAAACAAAGAAATTAAAACTGGCTCAATTGATTGTTCAGAATAAATCTCTGAAAATATCTGCAGTTTTGGGGATTTTAAGGCTTAAAATTCCTTATTTTTAGATATAAACATACAATGTAAAAAAAAAACAATAGATTTTTTTCCTTATTATTTATGTCAGTAGTCTGTAGCATAAATATAATGCTCCTTGCACATAGTTTAAAATGGGTGCTCTCTTTTACTCTGAAATTCCCTTTACTTTCTCTTATGTACCGGTATGTGCTTTAGTACCAGCTGTCATAAATTAAACTTATTCACACCAGTTTTCAGGTTTAGCAGATTGGTAAACTTTAAGAAGAGTCCCAAATATCCTCAAAAGTGACCTGTGGTTTGTGAACATCCTGAACCTATTTTGCAGCTCACTCCAGGGTTCCA
>JAADKR020095544.1:0-10493 GCA_011763505.2 Lythrypnus dalli | reverse complement strand
CTCAGTGCTTGGTTGGGAATCTTTTTGCACTGATTACTGCATCAATGCAGTGCAATTTATCACAATATTCTAATTTTCTGAGACAGTCCTGTATGTGAGTGGCCTTCTGTGCCCATTCAGAGACCCTGAGTTACAACAAAATGAAGAAACATTCTTCAGTGACAAAGACTTGCTCCAGCAACTGGAGCAGCAATCCACTGAGGATGGGGTCAACCAGAAACCTGTCTATCAGCCGTTCCCTGTGAAAGACATCGATGGAGTGATGCTAAGGCTGCCAATGTTAACTCAAGGTGCACCTGCTTTTCTCAGAGCCCTGACAACACACAGCTGAGAACACACAGATAAATGTTGTGTTGGGGAGACATCTCAGCAGTGCTTATCAGAGCAACTAACGAGATCACAACAGATAAAAATCTGAACTCCAGAATGTGTTGAAGGACATGTATTCCAGATGCATTATTGGCACTGCAGATGAAAGAAGAAGAGTATTTTGCTTACAAACAAAGAACAAAACCCCTGTATCATGATGCAACAGGAGAACCTCGTCAAGGAGCTGGCAACAATATCATTTTCTTCTCTGCCCTTGTAAAGAGAATGCCCAAAGGTCAACTCAAAAATGTTGGGAATCTATACAAAAAGACAGATTAACATTTTGATGCTTATTGTCAACACCATGGGCGAGATTTTGATGGCGTTGGCGCAGGGCGCAGGGCGCAAATCCCCTCAGTGGGCGGCTACGAAGCGAGACATTGACATAGAGGCTGGAGAAAGGAAGGAGAAGCGCTTCTGACTGATTATCAGCTGTAAGCCATTCGGTACCGGCCTGCAGAAGATTACAGGAAAAAAACAGTGACCTAGACCTGAACTATTACCAGACGCATGAGTCTGACCTGAACAGAACCTGCGCTCTTTTGCACTATTTCACAGCCGCTCCGCAGCGCGAGGAAAGAGAGCTTTAAATGCGCTGCAGCCTCGTGCACTGTCGCTGAATAACTTTCCCCACTTTCACTGGACAGGCTTTATGTACATGGACCAGCGCTGAGCTGAGGGATGAAGAGCTCTGTCACGGACAGTGCGCGTACTGGCTCTCTTTCCTCGCGTCGCAGAGGCAGTGAATAAGTGCAAAAGAGCGCAGGTTCTGTTCGAGTTGGACTCATGCGTCTGGTAATAGTTCAGGTCTAGGTCACTGTTTTTTTCCTGTAATCTTCTGCGGGCTGGTACCGAATGGCTTACGGCTGAAAATCAGTCAGAAGCGCTTCTCCTTCCTTTCTCCAGCCTCGATGTCAATGTCTCGCTTCGACCCCACTCAGGGGGTTTGCACCCTTCGCCAACGCTGTCAAGATCTCGCCCATAAAATGTAAACTTCACTGAAGGGCACAAGCTAATGTAAACCCTTACAAGCTGTTCCATTGAATGGGCCAAAAGCTACATTAAGTCCCACAAAGGTGAAACTGTTTGCATTTCTGACACCATGTTTTATTATGTATTTTATCAATAAGCCGTAACACACACTGGGTCTGGGTTTCTGGGTCTGGGTTTCTTGCATGCTTATTGTACAGTTTGCCTAGTGGTAAGTACATATAATAGCATATACAGTCTACAACACATATCCTGACACCCTATAACCTCAATTTGGCCCTGCTTCACTATTTGAAAACCACAAGCTTACTCCTTTGCTACTGTCAAACCGTCATATTTTCATTCCTTAAATAATAGTATTGAAAACTGTTCTGTTTCCATCCGCTTGTTTTATTGTGTGCACTCTGAGGGAGGTGTTTAAAAGCAGCTAGGCGACTTACAAGCCTCTCCAGTATCAGAGCGGGAACAAAGACGTGTGAGATAAAAGTTGGGAGCGATAGCTGTGTCCTCGGCGGAGAGTTAAGTCGTGAGCGCCCAGAGCCCTTTTCACAAGCAACACCGAGGCAGCGTGTCGTTCTGACTGATCCGCTTCGTGCGCTGAGTCAGGGCGCTGCATGTTTCTTAAGATTACACTGTATTTGATGAGGGTTTATAACTGCGAGGGCTGTTTTATTTGCTTTTTGTTGTTTCCTGTTGATTTAGTTTGAAAGCACGATTCAGTAATTTGGCTTGCTTTGTTTCACTGTGCTGCTCTGTTCACATATGTGCACAAAAGGAGGAAGTGTGAGTCCCGCTGGCCTGAAGTATCCCTGCATTTTACCATACAATAAAACATGAGCATAACATTTCAACACATTCATCAGCATGACTAAAGCATGATGCAGGATCACTGAAAAATTGCAGTTGTTCCTGTTTATGTACCTCATTTTGGTACTAATGTATAACATATTATCAAAGAATCCCCAACTGAAACTGCTCGAGCTCCACAAATTCCACGTTTTGCTACTTTAACTAATTTTGTTAGTTAAAAGTGACATTACTCAAAAATGAAGTCTCAAAAAGGACAAGGTCGAAGTAACCCACATGATTACTCAAGTAAAAGTAAGAATAAAGTACTTGGTGAATAAAAAATAAAAAAGATAAATTAAGGACATATCCAAATAAAATATGGCATTTCCATTTGTCATTTTTGGTAATACCTGCAGTTTGTTGTACTGGGCAGAAAGCACATTCGATGTGTATATTGTAATCATGATTAATTCATGGCTTTGCAAAAAAACAAAACAATTTCCCTGAACATTCCTTATAGGATCTACTCGTTCAATTCATGCATGAAGTCGTCAATGAAAAAACATGATATCGTGCTGATTGCTGATAAGTGATGTAGATCGTAAAATTATAAATTATGCATTAAGTCAGCCATTAAATCATGAAATTCATTCATGATTTACAGTATTATGAAGTGATACAATCTATTCTTCCTTCTGAGCGCTAATATGTATGTATTGCATTACTTTTACTTAATACTCGTTTATTTTATTTCTAATTATCTGTATCTTATTGTGTGCTACTGTCGTATAGTGTAAACTCAGATATCTTGGGTAATAACGCAGTGCATCTAATTATAAACCATTTGTATTAATTTATTAAACTTACAGGTATTTTTTTTTGCATTTCCGTGAAAGTGACCCTATAAAGTACCTATGCAAGTTGTGAAACATGCTTATAAAGTCATCCTTGTGGTAAAGTGAGATGTTAGAAATGTGTTAGGGAAGTTAAAATAATTTTAAGATGGCAGCAATAAGTAACAATTTAATGTAATCACTCCCTCGATCATTGTTAATTTAATCACTCCCTCTTTCATTGTTTGTAATAAAAAACATTTAAAAAATCAGGTGTAAGGCCACAATATAAATTAGTTAACGAAACTAAATCTTGAAAGTACACTGTGGACTTTGTAGGTGAAAAACCAACCAAAACAAAACTTGAAATTAGTGCTTATTTGATCTTTTAGTGACCCAGGGTCTATGGGTGATTTGTATGGCACCTTTACTTTGCTTCATAATGGTCTCTATGGTTTAATTTCTAAGGTTTCTGTTTAATTTTCCCATCGAGAGGGTGCATCACCAAAGAACACAATTGATCCGGGAGCATCGTAAAGGCCACCATGATGGAAAGTAGAGATGCTATGCTAACCACCCATAGCCGCTGGGACCCTAAAAGAATAAAAAAACACTATCAAAATTAACAAATTATATCTTCTTCTTCCGCTTTCGTCCGTTTCTGGGTTGCAGGGTCCGCAGTCCAAGCAGCCCATTACGCAATGCACCAGCCCCTCATTCCTCATCACACATTTGACACACTTTGACTGAATTCGAGGCTGTGTTTGTCAGTTGCATTAATTAAAACAGCAACGAAAATACTAAAATACTGTACAATGCCATTCAATTACAACAGGCTTATGTGATGCCCCTCAACATGGTGCATGGTACCCTTCGCACAGCGCATTATTTGTGTTATGGAAGCAGCCGCACTGAATTGATGGTAAAAAATTTTTTTCCTGTTTCTGGAACTAGACGTATTGTATTTGATGTAGCTTTAAGTAAAAAGTACATAGATCTTCAACAACTACTTTAGGAAATATTAATCAATCAATTAATGAATTAATCAATAATGTTTCTTTAACCTTGTCATGCAAGCTGGATTTTAAAAAGGCTCGACAGTTTCCAAGAAGTTAAGTTTTCCCTTGCTGCGAAGGAGTGTTTAATGACGACGGACGCCCTTTCTTGGATATTACGTTTGTTTCACTGTTTGATGTCTTTGTCATTACTGGTTTCCAAACTGTTGCTGTTTGTGAATCAGTAATACACAGCTCCTGCTTTTATTCTTAAGATGAGACGCTGCTGGTGAAAGGGGCATTTTTTTTTAAAATGCAGAGATAATGTGAAACTTTTGTTGTAGATTACTGATGTAAATATGAGAAAAAAAAGTTTTCTATAATTTTATGCTTAGGCAGGTTTAAATGGATGGGTTCATTTTATAGCTATATTAGTTACAAATATTTTAATATCTTGTTTAGTTTTAAAATAAGCTATGTATTAGCAGAAATCTGCAAAAAACTAAAATAAAATAGATAAAAAACTAAAGCTACACAGATGCTACAATATGAGAAAAATGCATTTTGATAAAAATGACTTTTACTATGGAGATCATGTCATCATGCTGCTTATAATTTATGACAAGGTGCCTGAGTGGGATACAGCTAATAGGGACAGTCTAGCTTTTAAGTAACATCTCTGTGACTGTATTGATAGAACAGAGCTTTTTCTCATGCCTCAGAGGCTTGTGGGTAACGCTTGAGTGCGCGAACATGCCTCTTGGTGTCTGGGGTATTCCTCTGCGCGGCTGACAAGTGTCCCACAGGAGGCAGCCGGTGTCACTGTCCGGCCTGAGGGTGAGGAGGGTGAGGGAAGGCCAGGGGGAGCAGGCGTACAGCACTCAACCCCCATCTGCGGTCGCCAAGGAGAGGAATGAGGATGAAAAGGGGGCTGTCGAGAGCGGGTGTGTTAAAGTGCTTGACCGTAGCTTTGAAGCCGTGCATCAAATTTAAAACAAAGGGAGAGATCTTGACGGTCTTTGACACAGACGCATATAGTTGACGCAGGCACAAGACGCAGGCACTCTCGCTTCAGTCTTTGCGCACATGAGTGGGGGGTACAGGGCTGGACATTGATATAGAGGGGCTGGAGAAAGAATACACATTTGTCCAATCAACCGCAGAAGATTACAAAAAAAAACACTGACCCAGACCCAAACCATTACCAGATGCATGAGTCCGATCCGAACAGAGCCAGCACCCTTTTTTGCACTTATTCACAGCCGTTCCAGCTCCGCGCTGGAGCCTCATGCACTTTCATTGAGTAATTAGTTTTACTTTCTACACTTTCACTGGACACCACAGGCTTTATTTTATGGTCTTGCTCTGATGCTGTTATCAAAGAGCGCTGCACGGTTTGTACGGTCTAATATATGGCCAGTGGTGACCTGCACTGCACCACTCCTCTCACACTTTGCTCCGCCTCTTTCTGTTTAGAGTGACAACCCCTCGGGTCTGGACACAGGCACTGGCTCAAGAGAGACTTTCGTCTGCATTGAAAGACAAGTTTATGCTCTGCGCCACTTTTGTGCCAGGCGGAAGATCTCGCCCATAGTGTTTTGCAGTGCGTCAGACAAACAAAGTGATATTTGAGAAGTTTAAACATAATAGTAGTTAAATGCCTTTCACATTTTTTAGAGCTAGTTTACTCCCTCAAAATCTTAGCTTTAATGCCAGAGTAGAAAAAAGGTCAAACTCTCCCTTAGGGATTCTGTCCTGACTGTTTCCCATGCGTTCCCATTGGTATTACGTGTTGGATGTCACATCCCCGACATTAAGATTTAAACAAAATATGGACATTTCCTTTCAGCGAGTGTCCATAGGCTTCCATCTACAGAGAAAAATCCAGTGCATCCAACGCATGCACAGACATTTCCAAACTAAAAACTCATTGTCTCAAAATAAGGTTTTTTACTCTTGCAACAAGATCTCCACTTTAGTAGCACTTACAGACTTCAAACTATCCAGACTTGTACTTAAGAATGTTTTAAAGTTTTGTTTATTTTTTTCACAGCAACTTTTCCTAGCCCTATTTATAGTCCATAAAGAGGCAAAGGCAAGACAAATGTTGATATTTTTACAGATGTTTACAAATGAAATAACTACCTTACACACACAAAAAAAGATCAAAAATCTCCAAACTCCCTCAGCAAAGAACATCTTTGTAACTAGTATACCAACAACATAAAACTATACATTTAAACCTGGCTCAATCTATCATTTAGATTTTGTCATTGAAATTATAGGCAATTTTGGCTTTTGTTTTTTGGGCTTCAAATTACATTGTTTTTATATATAAAAATAAAATGACAAGGGGAAATTATAATATATATATATATATATATATATCATGTTTATGTCAGTATTTGTAAATATTTCAAATTAACATTGTTAACATTACATTAACATTAAAATATTTCGAATTAACATTGTGAAATTTTATAAGGGCTTTTAGGAATGACAGTGCAGGTGAACAGGGTAAAACTGTTCACAACATTATGTTATCTGTTCCAATCACTCTATCAGAGAAATATCAGAGATGTAGACATGACATTATGTTCTTTACAAGTGTATGTAAACCTTATAAAAAAAATACCAAGAAGCGAAATAGAAGACGAGAAAAAGTTGTTTTAATTTAATTGTTGTAATTTTTAAATAGACTTATGGAGAAAATCTTCGGCCACCGTCCTCAGGCTGACACAGACCAAGAGATTGATGTTTCATAATGCTAATAATGCTAAAAATGCTGACACAAATTCTTATTTCACTGAATCATACTGCTGTATTTCTTTGGAGTTTTAAATATTGCTCAGTATTAATCAATATTGATGATCCTGCAATGTTGTAGCTTCAGTAGAATTTATTTGTTCATGTAAACAAAGGATTTCTCAGTGAATATATAAAATCCATACCCGCAAAACTGCCAGAACCGGAAAATGAATCACAACTGGGACACTCCAGTGCACATAAGTTTTGCATCGGAGTGAAGTGTTCAGACAAAAAAATGTAATTTCAACAACACTTAAAGAGGAAAAAGCAGTAAAACTTTTCTATTCTTCCAGTGAATCCTTCTGCCCTATCTTTTATTTTGAAGTGAGGATATAAAATTGAGATGTGAGCGAATCGGGTCGGCCTAAGGTGAGGGTGACTGACAGTGTCCTGAGTCTGGGCAGCTTTATCAGAGGCTGCAGTGACAGATGGAGACAGCATTAGCTTTCGATATGAATTATTCTCTTTAAATGTGACCGCACCTGCACTACACCATGGCAAGTGGAATAAAGAGTACAAGTGGTACACTAAAGTAAGTAATGAGATACATTTACTTAGCAGCATTTTCTCAGATAAGACTTTGCAGGAATTGTACAAGAAAAGCATTGACCCCTGCTACACACTGACTCCAGTCTTACAATTGCGGGGCACAGGTGCAGGCTCCGCAGTGAATCCTGGACATTGAAAACATCTCAAGGCGACTGCAAATCGAATAGGACGACGGATGCTGCTTCATGTCTGTCCAACGCGGTGTGCACTGAATCATAAGAACATATTTACAGCTCCGAGCCTGTGAGCCTCTAAGCTCGTGATGAGCTCAGTTATAGAATGAAGCAAAACAGTTTTGTTCTGTCAGAAATAGTCCGTTCATTTTGATCTTTTGCACAGTGCGCTGTGAGTATGGCACCACATCCTCCTAAGGGCCTCACATCAGGCGACAGTGATTGAATGGTATTGTACTATAATTACGCCGCTGTTTTATTAATGCCATTGAGAAAAACAGCTTTGTATTCAATGAGAAGAGTGTGTCAGCTGTGTGTCATCACAAGATGAGGACATGAGGAAACTTTGCGCACAGACGCGCCCTGTACAAGAAGTTTCCTTGTTCATTCAATCAACCACATCCAATAAATGTGTCAGCGTAAATTCAGACCTGACAGAAAGTTTGAAGACTGTAGTGTTCTTTGGAGCTGTGAAAAAGGAGAGAGGAAGGAGCAGAAAAAGAAAAAGGAAAGAGGCATTGTGTCAGAGCTGGACACCCGGCGCAGGGGCGGAGCAGAGAAATTCAGGTTCTGGGGGAACCAACCATTAAATCATGACACTGACACCAAGTCATTTTTTTTCATTTTAATTGGCTTTCTTTTTTGTTTAGTATTAGATTGGTTTAGTTTTGTGAATTTTATTAACAAACTCTACTGCCTTTGTCCCAGATTAGTATGTTTTGCCTTTTGAATTGGGTTGAGGTTGAGTTAATAAAGTAGGGGGTCACTTAAAAACATTCAATTACGTGGATAAGCCGTTTGAGAAAATACATTGAGGCAGGGAGTGGGAAGGGGGGGCGCAAAATGTTTTCTTCATTCTGGGGGGGCAGCAGAAAATAATTGAGACGCAATGGCTTAAAGTGAGACAGTTGTTTTGGTTATTGTTATCACATGGGAAATTGTTTTAAATGTTGTTGTGTTTTATTTTGGGTATGATGAACGGTCATGAGTCTTCAAGAGTATATTTTGAAACATTTTCTTCTATAAAGCAATTATTAAGTACATTGTTATGTACTGTTGACTAAAATGTGCAGCTGTCATTTTCCCGCGACGCCTTTCTTTGCAAAGAGAACAAAACAAACTGAGCTGTCTTTTATTTCAAATGTATGGTACTGATTTGCTCGTGATCCCTCCGAGGCCTGCTGTTTACAAACTTCAAATACACCGAAGTGTCCCATAGGACTATACTACTCAGCTTTCCATCCACACTATCATGTTGGAACAAAAGCGAGGCAAATGAAGCACCATACCGGGACGAAAGCTGGTAAAAGTCACTCAGGAAAGATTTCATTTGCACAATGTTAAAATAACAAAGACAAAAACTAAGATTATACAAGATCGAAGCCAGGACAATTTTGATTGATTGATTATGCTTGGACTAAATCAGGGAACCAAGGAAGCCAAGAAAACCGTGTAATCAGAAGTCATTATTTGGTGGACGGGGTTCTTCAGAGACTTTTAAAACATTGGGATACAGTTGGAAGTGGCAGCCACACGCTCCATTTATTCTGGAAATTACCATTTTCAAGCAGTCAGTCAAGTTGTGTCTACACAATCCTGCTCAACTTTCTTTCTTCTGAACACAGAATAAAAGGGAAATTGAAGTAATAGTAACATTGCAAGACAAAATCTGCATGAACGTAATTTGGGCTATTCTATAGACTATGGCCAAACAAATCCTAGACTAAACCAGATTGTCCGACTTAAAACCTGGGACACAATTTGGGAATTGGATGCAGGAGCCAAATCTGTCTTGCCTTTTCCTATGCTGAATGGTAAAACTATAATGTCTTATGAAAATGACATCAAGATGAAAGAATAAACATTTAATTGGTGATACATTTTCTATATGACATTCACATGGCGCAAAGACATGCATTTTCAAGTCATGGATTTATACAAGTAGTAGTAAGTAAAATTGACAGCTTTTTAAATTCGTTTGCCCAAATACTAAAGTTTTAATGCCCATTTGCAAAGAACAATCTGTGCATGTTTCATTGTGTACAGTTTGCAAGCATTCCATCAAACAGATGAGTGAGGGGAAATGATGGTGTTCAAAATAAAACTGGATTGGACAACAGGCAACCTTTGAGCAAAAAAAAAGTGTATGATTTTCTTCAAAAACATATGAATTCTACACAGATAGGCAGTGTTCAGTCTGGGGACAGAACCCACAACTGTGATAACTGATGTGCCATTGTGGTGCTTAGGATCAAAGTCGAAGCTGAAAAGGTCATGTCCACAATCAAACCAAACTGAAGCACAATCGATGGGGTGTCTGACTCATCATTGCCTGCTTTATTCTTAGGTTTGTTGGTTTTCTCTCTCTCTCTCTTTGTTTTTTGGATTAATTAGAATCAGAATGAAATAAATCTTAAAGAACTGGTGTCTTGTGCTCATCTTAGAAGTATTTTTAAAAAAAGACATTGCAAAACAGAAATAGTTTTTTTTTTACGGTTTTAATGGAAACTGAAAATGTGTAATATGTTCTCTGGGCCAGGACACTCTTGTAAATGCAATTTTAATCTCAATTTATTTTTACTCCAGGTTAAATAAGAGTTTGAATGAATGAATGGTGTGTTAATGTGTTAATTTGATTCAGCTTAATTACAGAAATGTGTATGTGTATATAAATATGAATGTAAATATGAACATGTAAAATTTTCTGCCATTACTTCGACTCGAATTAACATGCTAAAGTCACGGTCTAATTGAAATGTCTAATAAATGTCAATCTGTGGGAGCAGCGACGGAGCGCTCATCCTCCGTTTGCTCCGTTCCTGCTCAGTCCCGGTACGTCTACGTCAGGTTCGTCAAAATGCGCCGCCCACAGCCTCCGTCGCTGCTCCGTGAGCGCTCCATCGCTGCTTTGAAGTCTCACGAGAGAATGCGCCAGAGTTCACGCGATAACATGATATAAATATATAGATCTACAGACTTTTTTTTTC
>JAADKR020095441.1:0-10497 GCA_011763505.2 Lythrypnus dalli | reverse complement strand
GTTAACCACGCCTCATTTTAGCCTCTTCCCCAGACTAAATCTCACTTGTGATTTAGTCAGGTGTTAACCAGGCTAGTCAGCTATTTTGAGTAAACATGCGTCTCCTGCACTGGCAGTGACCAGCTCTGGGCAGATAGAGAAGTGCTCACTGAAGAGGTGTGCTATCAAAAAGACTTCCAATCAAAATTAAAACAGTTACGCTACGGGTGAGTATAGGTTTGCCTTTAGGCTGCTATTGCATAATCGCTTTGGATCCTTTTCCCGTCTAAGAATATCGATCAAACCTGAGGAACCCCCGCAGCCTTCTCCGGTATCAAAGGGGGCTGCTAGCATTGCTCGTCTCTTTTGAAATCAGCCAAGTAAGAGAGGACAGGACTGCTGGGCTTGTACCCTAAGGGCTGTACCCATACTCACAGATCTCTAGTTACATAGAGTAGCTGTTATTTCTGTATTGTATTGGTTAAGCCCTTAGGCTGCTACTGTGTAAAGCAAACGGGCAGCCGAGAGCAGACCAATGTACCCCCGGAGACCTGGTTTAGGAGCAAACCCCAAGCAACACCCTGTGACTTAGACCACATTCCAATATGACAGATACAGGGGCCCACGGGCCAAAGAGAAGATGTCCGTAACCAAAGCCAAGTCTGAACCAGCCACGAATCAAACATCCCAGTACAAAAGCAACAACAACTGCCTCTACCAGAAGTACCTGAACACCCAAATAAATACACAAGGGCTGCCCAGCCGCCTTTCTCAAGAGCACTGGGCACCCATCCATCCCAACAAGGAAAAGGACAGACAAGCAGCTCAAGCTGGGCTGTGTAGCAAAAGTGCCCTTCAGGCCGAGACACAAACACTATAGTGTGGTACATAACTGCCTCTACCAAGAGCACTAAGCATTCTTCCGTTCACTAGAGAGGGGCCAGAAACAGACTAACGCCTCCCCGGGTCAACCACCTCTACTAAAGCTGCCCTAAGCACTAGGAGTGCGTGTTTCAAAGCAAACGGGGTGAGTAGTCGCCTCTCTCAAGAGTGCTATGCACCTCTCAAGTCGTCGGTTGCTAAAGACCGATGAAGGAAGGTGCCATGCAGACCACTTCAATGGATGCACCTCGGAACAATGCTGTAGAGGCTGCTACACATTGAGTGGAGTATTCCCTGAGCACTGCCGGTGTTGGAAGACAATGTGCTTCGTATTCTCAACAGCTGGTCTGACCGCCTGAAACCCTTTGTCTGAACCAGGTAGCAATGTCCTGCTCTTGTGGGACAGAAGCAGTATGTCGACATTCTCCCTCTATTGATGTATGTATCAGAAGACAGAAGGGTCTGGTCCAGGGTGATCACCCTGGACCTGAAGGAGGAGGTGATCACCATGAGTTGGAATACCAGTTTGGGCGACAGCTTCATCAACTGTTCACCCCTCTTGCATGTCCTTCACGGACAGTTTCCATGAAGGACATGCAAGAGGGGTAAACAGTCTGTGCTTACAAACCCCCTAACCTTTTGGCTGATGCCAAGGCCAGGAGGATGGCTATCCGGTACAACAGGTAGCTGATCTCAACTCAATGATGTTCTAGAAAGGTCGTCCTGGACTACCTGGAGCTCCCACACTGGAGCAATGTGACACAGTGATCTTGCACTCAATGCGTTGAAACCAGGGAGTGGTTGGAAATGTTGAAGCAAAGCGTGACAACTCATGATGACACCACCTCAAAGACCCCCAGAGTCGCAGTGGCTCTGTCCTTCTCACAAAGGGCCTGGGTAAGTCCAGCACTGATTGGATCAGTCAAGTAATAGGGTTCAAATCCTTGAACATCACTCAGGGAAGACATGCCAACAAACCTTGCAGGCCTTGGTCGTGGACGAAGCCCAAGCACCTTGGATAGTGGTCACCACCTTAAATGGAAGCCCTAAGCACAGCAGCTTCCTCCTTTCAGTCTCCAAGCCATGTGGAAATGATCACAGCGCTCCCCCCATTTTGATCAGTGTTGAAGGCCAGTTTGGGTGGGGCCATGGGTTTGCCAGTGCCATCTGCACCAGGTTTGGGAAACACCTGGCACCAGGGTTGTCTGGAACTACCACCAGAATGTGTAAACCCTCTGTCCTCACCCTGAGGAGAAGAGGTTGCAGGAGACGGGCAGGCAGGAGAGTGTACAGTAACCCTGTGAGCCACGACTGATGAGCCATGGCATCCACCCCGAGTGTTGACCTGACCGAGAACCAGAGCAGGCATTGTGTGTTTTCTGCACAGGCAAACAGGTCAGCCACTGGTCTGCCAAACTAGTGTCACATCTCGGCCACGACTTTTGAAGCCAGACCCCACTTGTCCCACAGGGCGCCCTCTCTGGACATCATCTTGGCAGCCACATTGCTTGCAGGCCCTCCGGGAAGCCAGGTGAAAGTCCCCCCACAAGAGGATCTCTGCCGTCAGTGAAGTTGGCTCAGGTAGGCAACCGCCTTGGTGTTGTCTGACCTGACCATAACATGTTGACCCTTCAGTCTCGGATCGAGTGTAGAAGGACCTTTCGCACCATCTCCATTTCCAGGACGTTGTGCATTTCCAGGTCAATATGTCTCAAGGGCGGAGCACACAGTACGCCCATTGAATGGTGGGCCATGACGCCATCCCAGCCAATCAGGGAGGTGTCCGTGCATACCTCCAAGTGGCAAAAAATACACATTTAAAGGTACTCCTTCTGAAGGCCATCCACTGACAGCCCAAACTGTATGCCACTCCATGCAGTCGGGGAAAGCCTGAGCTACCTCGCTCTCCCCTCTTCCAGGCGAGGCCTGAGGTGTGTGTGCCAGGGCTGGAGAACCCTCATGTGAAATAGACCCAGCCTCACCATGGGGTGGGCTGCTGCAATCATGCCTGGAAGGGAATGAACCTGGCGGGGTAGGACCCAGGAGCAGTGCAGAACTGCCCTACTCAAGGTCAGAATGCCTTCGGGCAAGAGGAAGGCTCTCGAAAGTCTGTAGTCCAAGAGCAGGCCCACATGTGCAAACCATTGGGTGGGACTCAGCACGTTCTTCTCGCAACTGATGACAAAGCCCAGTTGCGAAATGTGCTGCAGCACAATGGCAGTATGGGCCTGGGCCTTCGGTGTGGAGAATGAGCCAATCATCATGGATCGTCGATGTAAGTCAGGATCCTGACATTTCAACAACAAAGCGGCTTCAGGCTGGCCTCTACACATTTGGAAAAGATGTATGGGGACAGCAGGTAGCCAAATGACAGACGGCAATACTCGTAACAATAGACACGTGTAAATGAGTTTTCCATTAGAGCCACTGATCTCATCCAATCCCTTGGTCTGACACACTCTAAGAGCTGTCTGACCGTGGGCATGTGAAACTGTTTCTTGGCCATGCAGGCGTTAAGAAAACACAGATGCACTGCCATTCCTCTTGGGAACCAGGAAAGAGGGAGAGTAAAAGCTTGTTTCTGCCTTGTTCCTCTCTACCACTGCTATGGCCCTGCGCTGCAGCAGGCAGGTCACCTCCCTAATGAGAGCCTCATGAGATGCTGCATGATCCCTCTGTACCATGCAGGCACATCCTGAAGACACAGGGAAAGGGCGGAGGTCTCCAGGAGAACTGTCGTGCATAGCGTCTTCAAAATGTCTTCACTAGCAATGGCGTCAGAGGGAGTTCTGCATCCTTCCCTCCATGTCCCTCCATGTCCCTTCATGTCTCTCCATGACCCTCCACACCTGGTAAAATTCTGTCATGGGCTGCACAATGAGTCCTGGGGAGACATGGGAATCTTGTCCAACCTTGGCGAGCGCGAGGCAGCAGCCCAAGATGCATCGCCGGGGGCATGGGCTCATCCAATGCAGAGGAAGCACCTGGAATGAGGGTCCCCTGGGAGAAATTCTTCAGGACTCACAGAACACCAAACACCCACTGGTGGCAGAAGTGGAGCTATGCTAGCGGCCTCTGTATATAGGGGAGCAGGCTGTATGGTTCCTCAGGAATAACTGGGCTGGTTAGATCTATCGATCTTTTCAAGAGGGAAAGGGCTACAAATGAATAGCAGCCTAAGGGTGTAACCCATACGATACCAAACCCGATGTAACATATACAATGGTATACAATACCTTATTTTACATAATGACATCAAATGAGAGACTATATACAATACAATAATACAATACTACTATACAATAATTTTTTACATCCATTAAACTTTTCCTGTTTTCTGTTTTCAATTGTCAGTAATCTGCAGAAAAATGTCAAATTGATATTTAAATAAAATTAAAAGTGTTACTGATTCTTCTGCAGTGTCACGCCATAAGTGTCCCCAGAGTTCTCCAAATAAGGTGAACACAGTTGACATTTGACTATCAAAGTGGCTTTTTACCTAGCTTTATTAGCACTGGTACAAGCAATATTTTGGATAGCAGATGAGAAATGTAAATGAACCTTTTAAAATTATTGTATTTGATAATTTTCTTCTCAAAACAGGGTTGATGACCCTAATGATTGACCTCACAACATTCTTTTCGGACAAACAGCAAAAAAACTGTTTTTATATATATAGTGTAATATATAAAATAATAATAATAATAATGTTAGGAGTCATATTATTGGTTAATTAATAGACCATTGCTGATATTTTGTACTCACACACTGTCAAGACTGGCTCAAGATCTTAACAAAAACACGGGAAAACGGACTGACGAGGAACGCCAATGTTTTATTATTGCTAAAGTAAAAATACAAAAAGAATACAAAAGAATGTGCAGTGTAGATGTGGGAGGTGCAGGCTGGTGGGCGCTGAACAAACAGCACAGGTGCGCTGGATGGGTTCTTAAAGGGCCAGCGTCCAATCCAGGCAGATGAGCTGCACCTGTGCAGAAAAGTGGAGGGAGGAGCATCTGCAGTGCTGAGTTAATCCCTCCCCCCAAGCACAAAGGCGCAGGCCGTCACAACACCAAATGTTTTATATCTCCACAAAAGACAGTTTACAAATAGCACCGCATTTAAAGAATGACGTTTATGTCTGGGTTGTTCTTGTCTTTTGAATGGTTTGTTTTTAATACACTCATTGAAAGTATGTTGATTTAGTAAAGTGCTAAATACATGTAAATAAAAGCTGATTGATTGATGATTTCAAAGCTCAGAAAATCATAATTTGGAACAGATGCAGGGATTGTGAAAGCGACAAGATCTATGTACCTCGTGGTCATTCTATTTTCATTTTGAAGTGGAAAGTCCAGAATCAGAAAATGACTCCTTTCCCCTTTTTCCCTTTCAAAAAAAATAAAATAAAATAAAGTAAAATCGAGTTGAATTTTTTGTTTTGTTTCAAAAATCAAAATCAAAAAATGAAAGACCAATCTGTTTTCCATTTTTTAAATTACCATCCAAAACTCAAAAACAGCAATAAAAAGTAATCCACTCTTGGACAGTCCTGACTCCTCCCCTCCTCACACTGTCAATAATCCTGAAATAGTCCATCACTCGTTTACTTCATTAATTGACCGTGACTTTATTGCTGATATTTCTAATACAAATCACTTTTCTATTGTTTTGATGATTTGGTCATCATAGCTCCTCCTAGAATAATACTATACTGTGTGTATATCTCAAATGAAGGGTGGCTG
The DNA here is from genome assembly GCA_011763505.2 of Lythrypnus dalli. Taxonomy (NCBI): domain Eukaryota; kingdom Metazoa; phylum Chordata; class Actinopteri; order Gobiiformes; family Gobiidae; genus Lythrypnus; species Lythrypnus dalli. Next base: position 4,891 of record JAADKR020095441.1, on the reverse strand, counting down.
TATATGGGCCCTTTCCCACAGCGCATTGTTTACAAGACTCGGCTCATCATTAGCTTAGCATCGCTCAGAGCCACGGACCTGCTTTTTGATCCAGTTCAGTAACACTATGCTGTTCTGTGAGTACCACTACTGGCAAATAGGTTGTAGACTGTATACTATAAAATACTGTAAAATCCATCTGAGGGAGGTCCTCTCTGAGATTTCTGTTGCTACTGTTGATGAGTGCATACCTATACCATCTGCAGAATGACGAAAGCTAAAAGTAAGTCTAATTGTCTTCATATGTATATGTATTTTTGCTAATACCTGTTACATATCGAAGAGAATGTTGCTTAAGAATCGTGAAGCCAAAAGAGATGCCATAGGTTTGACAAATTTGTAATACCTACAACGTGCATTTACGTAAGTGTTGAATTATGCACGTTGCCAGTGCATCTTACATTTGTAGCAAGAGTTAATCTCATATTATTGGTAACTGAGGCTTTTGGGGCCTTCACAGACATTTTCATCACAGATAGACATTACTAAATTCTTCTGTTAGTATTCAATACACGCCCAAAGTAAAGTCCTGTTTATGCACCACCTGGTGTCACAAAAGCGCTACTGCATAAACAGGCCCTGAAGGATGACAGGGCATGGCTCTTTTTTTTACATAAATGGCAAGTACTCTATCAGAATCTGAGCCATCCAACCAATATGGGATAATATATTCTTAAAAAATACAATTTTCAGAAATATGGCAAATGCAGTTAATTGATCCTAATATTGTTGTATTAGTTGTTGTTATAAATTGTTGCAATATTTAATCGTCTCGCTCACTTTTTTTACAGGAGGATCCATACCAGATGAACTGATCAGAAGGCTACCCTGGAGGCCAAATATCCTCCCCAAAGAATCATGTAGCTTTGATTATCAGTGTCACTTTCAGTATAACAAATGAATAGCATGCATAAAATAAAACGTATCTCATACTTTGGTAATTACTCATTGTGTCTGTTGAATATTTTTTATGCAAATATGAAAGTAATAAAATCTATCAGAGCACCTTATTGTATTTTTTCCTTTATGCCTTGGATACATTTATACCTTGAATGGAATGAATTTGCAGACACTGGCAGATACGATGATTGTACTAAAATCACTTTCTTGTGTAACACAGAACAGGCAATAAAGCTACAAGCCTCCATAAAGTTGTATGGCACCATTTAAATATTAAACGTAATTGATCACTGATCACTTCATCTCTGATCTGTGGTTCTTTATGCTGTATATTCTTCAATATGTGGCCTTCAGTGTAACACCGCTGGTATAAACAAGGTAGCTACCTAACTACAAGTGCTCATTCTAGATGAATGAGAAACAGTAATGCCTCTTGAATGGGGGTGAGGTTATTGTTCATACTACTGTGAACTACATTGTCCAAGGTGTCCATCTATGATTATTAAAAAGTTTATTGTTGTATGAATAAGCAGCCAATTACAACCTGGATTTGGTTGAGTATAGTATTTGAATATTGTTTTGAATATAAAATAACATGAATGATTTGTAAAAAAAAAAAAACACTCGACATATTGAATGTGTTTAGGAGGTTAGATTTTATCAGTAATAAAACAATGTATTTACAACCATATACATTTAGGCCAAAATATCTGGACTTTAAGATTAACTTTTAATACACCACATATATTTCAAATAGCACTTTGCTTGACTTGCAAAACTTCTACTCTTATTTGCAAAAAAAGCATAATTTCTAACAATAGGCTGCTTATTTTATTGTTTGAAGACAAATATATGAAAGGTAAGTTTGTGTACAAAGTTGAGGGTTGCAGTGCATTATGGGAAATATTCAGCTCTTCACTCTCATGGAGGATCCACTTGTGTGTTGTTCATAAATAGTCCAAAGGGAGGAGTTGCAGAGAATGACAAAGGTTTTGGTGATGGGAACAGCACTTGTCCGAGCTCTGATGGCGTGCATTCTGTCGAAGTAGTTCAGATTCCGAGGATCCTTGCAATTGAGAAACATCCATAGACCCATTTCGTGGGGAAATTCAAGATGGAGCATTTTCCAAAAAAAGGCCAAAAATGCGGGAAGCCCACCCACGTGAAGCAGGTGCCACAAGCATGAAGAGTATTGCATGAGCATGAAGTTCCTTGACAGCTACCAGTTTATAAATTGATAACCTTCTTGCTTCACAGCTATAAGGTTCCATGGGCCTTTCTGTGTGGAGTTTGCATGATCTCTCACTGTCTGCGTAGGTTTCCTCCTGGTAACCAGGGTTCCCTTACTATTAAAATATGTACAGTAGGACTGTATGCATGGTGTTGGTAAGAGGGTCTGTTGGCGCATGTGTGTTGTCTGTCACCCCTCTCTGATCTGTCCCACAGACACCTGTCATCACTAATTTGATGCAACATAACCCATTGTAAAGTGCTTTGTGTGACTTGTTTGTGAAACTCACTATATAAATAAAGATCATCATCATCACTGTTTAATTAGAGAATCCAGTGTCACAAGAATAAAAATAACTGTATTTTAAAGAATCAAATGCAAGAATATGAACTGTTTGACATCTTAGAAAAAAGTGTCAAGGGCTACTGGGCATGCCCCAAAGGGCACCTATCCGACCCCTGCTCTAGAGCCTGTCAATCAAAGGAAAGATCAAGTACTTCAAAGATTTCGTATACAAAATCCATCCATCCATCTATCCATTCATCAATCTTCTTCCACATAATCCAAACGGAGGCAGCCGTCCAAGCTGCACCATTGCACAGTGCACCAGCCCCTCATGGCTCCCGCCGCAGGTAGTGGGTCCATGGGAGAACGGCTCCATGACACTCCTGGCGCCGCTGATCCAGGTGACGCAACCTTTCTTGTTGGTCCCATCACAATGGGCTTCCATTCACACCAATTTGCACAGACACTGGAGGCAAGGAGGGTGAGGTGTCCTGTTTGTCTTTATTGTATAAATAATAAACAAAATGCCATGTCCTGTCAACTTCCAGAGCTGAACCGTTCGTGTCTGTACAAAAAAAAATTGAAACTTGAAACCCACAGATGTTAATTTTATGCAGTGGCGCCTGGTGACACCAGGTGGCGCATAGACGGGGCTATGCTTTGGGCGTGTATTTAATACTAACAGGATACTTTGATAATGTGATTATCTGTGATAATAATGTTCGCAAAAGCCCCAAAAGCCTCTGTTTCAAATAACATGAGATTAACTCTTGCTACAAATGTAAGATGCACTGGCCACAAGGCATAATTGAACACTTAAATGCACGTTGTAGGTTTTACAAATTTGTCAAACCTATGACATCTCTTTCACCCTCATGATTCTTAAACAACATTATTTTCTTTGTGTAACAGGTATCGCTATTAATAAATTGGTAAAAAAGTGTATAAAAGTGTGCCTTTACACATGCACTTCCTTTTTTCACACACTTCTGCATCGCCTTTTGACTGGGCCGTGTCCCAGGTTGCTTGCTACTGGGCCAGTGCTGTAATATGGCACAGAGCCTGGGATGCACCATTCCATGCCCCCATGTCACACTGGTCTTCGGCTGCTGCCTACGGAATTGGGATCCTTTGGTGTAGCTGGTTACAGGCTGGTTGAACTTGATGTCTAGTTTGTTGAGGGCATTGCGTGTTTGTGGCTCAGTGGATCTACAGTACTGGCCCTGTTTTCCTGCTGTCTTTCCATCGTGTTGTTTAATGAGCAAGCTGTGAACAATTAAATATGAACCACCTGATTCTGTGAATTTGTGAATTTTAAAAGTGATAATTGTACATGAAATTATGACAAACCATACAATGAAATAAACTTTTTATAAATAAAAAAAAATGTATACACTGGAAACATGTCTCCCTCATCAATGAACGAACCTTTTAGTATTCATCACGCTGGCGTTGATACTTACTTTCACCTTTCTTCATTCTGTAGATGGTATAGGTGCGTGCTCATCAACAGTAGCAACAGAAATCTCAAAAACTGACACTCCCTCAGATGGATTTTACATATACTGTACAGTTTATAGCCTATTTGCCAGTAATGGTACTCACAGAACAGCATAGTGTTACTGAACTGGATCAAAAAGCAGGTGCTAAGCTAATGATGAGCCGAGCCTTGTAAACAATGCACTGTGGGAAAGGACACATATGCAGCCACCCTTCAATAGATATATATATATATATATATACATACAGTATATTATCCTAGGATTAATGCTATGATGAACAAATCATCAAAACAATAAAAAAGTGATTACTATTAGAAATATTAGCAATAAGGTCACGGTAAATTCATAAAATTAACAAGTAATAATTATTTACGGGTCATTGGAGCCCAGACCGTCCAAGAATGGATTAATTTTCATTATTGTTTTTGGTTTTTGGATGTTAATTTGTTGACCAATTGATTTTTGGTTTTTAAAACAAAAACAAAATTCAACTCAATTTTCATTTTTCAATTATTTATTTTGAAAGGAGTAAACAGGAAACGAGTCGCTTTCTGATTTTTTTTTCTGATCCACTTCAAAACAAAAATAGAATGGCCCCAAGGAACACAGACCTTAGAGAGTCCATAAATCGTAGGCTTGGACTCCACAGGGTTAGGAGCCGATTAAATATACTGAGTTTCATATTATATGTGGATTGACAACAGTACCAGAGAGAGCAAAAAGATCAAATTCAGCAGCTCGAACTAACACCATGTAAACAACACTTACCAGGAAATGACTAGGAAGTAATAATTTATACTTTTAGTAGTATAGGATCAGTCGGCAGTGTTAATTCATAGTAAATCAATTAATTGTTCATTCATTCATTCATCTTCTTAGTCCGCTTAGTCCATTTCTGGGTCGCGGGGGCAGCAGTCCAAAGCTGCCCATGAGA
>JAADKR020095359.1:0-10498 GCA_011763505.2 Lythrypnus dalli | reverse complement strand
GTGTGGGTGTGTGGGTGTGTGTGTGTGGGTGTGTGTGTGTGTGTGTGTGTGTGTGTGTGCGTGTGTGTGCGTGTGTGTGCGTGTGTGTGTGTGTGTGTGTGTGTGTGTGTGTGTGTGCACCCCACACACACCGTGAGAAAGAGGTGGAATCTCCTGTCAACAAAAGCTGTCTGCTGGAAAAGTAATGTGCAAACGGAGGAGCAGGAAACTTCAGTGTGTGACTTGGGACTGGGAGTAAGGGCTGCATGATATTGAAAAAACGTTGATATCCCATACAGGTGTGCATTATTACGATAGCAATATTATTGTGATATTTTACTAAATTGTTTTACCTCAGTGTGTTCCGTTCAATTTAAATAACGTAAGTATTTTTTTAGCAAATTATGTCAAAACAAGGCACAAATGACAAAATCAGGACCAAAACATGACAAAATCCAGAAAAAGACAAAATTTAGACCAAAACAAGACACAAAATGGAACTAAAGCAGGAAAATTAGAACTATAGTTGAGCTTCTGCACATTTAAAACAAAAGTTTTGTGTGGTTCTCAGTCAGATTAAAAAACTTAGTGACTTTGCGATATGGATATTGCATCACCTAATATCTCGATACGATATTTTTTGTGATATATTGTGCAGCTTGTAATTATAAAAGAAAAAGCTTGAAGCTGTCTTGCTATTTCTACCTCACAAATGTCTTAGCATGTTATTTCAGAACTTGTTGGTTGTTTTCTCTTCTCAATGACACGATTCTGACCTGAAGACGAGGACAATCTTTTCTGGCACCAGATCACTGCAGTAAATGTTTTTTTTTTTCTCTGCTCCATGTAAAGCGCTCTGGTTCTCTGGCGGCTCGCTCTTTATCCAAGGCCTGATCGTACTCTTCAGTATATGCCGCAGACGCAGCCGTAAACATCACATTGTGGCTGTGAAGCTGCCCTGCATCTCTAAGCAGGCGTCCATTGTCCTGCCGCCTGTAAAAACGTCGGAGGGTACACCCAAAGGAGAGCTCACACTATTTTTTTTCCTCCAAGGCAGATATTGCAGGCATTTGTATTTGATGTCAGGAGAATTAAATTTTTTACACCCAAAGCCTGCCAATAGAATGAATATAAATGAGATATAAATGGGATATTTCAGAGGGAAGGCACAGGGGAGGATGAAATTGGCTGACCTGCTCACAGACAGAAGCCAATATTAAGGAAAAGTCCACAGCCCACACTGCCGGCTGCTGCTGAGCCTCCAAAAGAGAAAACAATCGATACAGCGCGATTAAAGCTGCTCTGAGGCCTGCCCTTTGTCCTAGGGATATTTTCTCATCTTTTCTACCAGTACATAAAGAGTTGTGTGCTTTGTGTGCTTTGTTTGTGTGTGTTTTTGTTTACTGAAAAGAACAAAATTTGCAAGGGGTGATTGTGCAAGATGATGAAATGACAGAATCCGCCCGAGAGCGCAGACCTCCACTAAAAGCGTTCTTTTTTCAATGTTTACGTGGGTGACATAATATCATACCCCAGTGAGCCACCACCAGTTACAGAAACTCATATTAAAAACATATTTTTAACAACTGTTATTCTGTTTTTGTGTACTTAATCTAACTGCAGCATATTTCTGTTTTTATACTGTTTTTACTGTGGCCTAAGGTATATGTGCAGGCAATATAAGTTGGATAAAATCAATAGCACCAATAGGAACCCATTTTGAAGGTATCGTTAAAGTAGTACTATCGGAAAAATAAAGTTACTCATCTCTTGCTAGAACCCTGTGACTGTACTGTAGGTGAACATATAATTTATCTCCGTTCTGTAGCAATCCAGAGGAATAAAGCCCGGACACAATATTATTATCATTTATATTCAGCCGATTATGTCCCTGTTGTTCTCCCAGGATTGTTGCGTCCTTGAGCCATTGTCTGAAAAATGGCTTCAGACTTTTTGGGATTCCTGTCTTGTCGTCCCCTGTAAGCCTGTAGCCGTCCTTTAGCTCGGTGATGCTGCTCGTTTTGCCGTCAGCGAGGTGACCCTCCCTCATCTTCATCTCCTGGGAGCTTTAACATGGGCCTCACCGTCTCTCTGTCATTTTCATCCATTTCTCCAGTGGGGAGTCACGGATGTGCGCTGAAATAGAGGTTTGGAGATGAAGAGGAGACTGTGGTGTCGGGGCTGGGCACTTTGTCCTTGCATTCGGTCACATTATTCATGTTTATCTAGCATACTTTCAATAGGAGTAGAATGGTACGGAACAGACTGTTTTCAGGTGTTTCCACATTTTAAACTTTAGATGACTCAGTTTAAACTCTAAACCAAGCCGTCCATGGCCAAATCCGTCCACTCTTGAAGCACTTTTGTGAGGCTGTCTGGAGCTGTTTGCTTGTTGGACTCATTTGGGAGGACTGAGGAGAAGACACGCTACTAGTCCTACACATTGACCGGGTGAAAGAGAAGACACACACTTAAAAAGCATACATTTGTAATATTTTATCAAGCACATACATGTGACTATTAGCCTGGCTCCACATCTGAAGACTGTTCCCCAGTCTGGGTTGATTGTTTCCTACCTTTAGGTTTGGTATAATGCTTTTTATTAAAATATAAATAAAAATAGCTAAAACATGGCAACGTATATGTGCTAATAAATACACTCCCCATATTTGAGAACCATCTTTAATTCATTTACAGGAGATGCCTCTGGCCTATAAGCCTTGGTCTTTATTTCTGCTGCTTGAAGCGTAAAACAAAGCAGCTGTGATCTCACACTTTACATTACACAGACTGTGGTCAGACGGGTTGATATTATGTTTATGTTACATGTATCTGCAGTAGAAACAGGAGGTTTTGCTCTTGGATCCATCTCTCATCTCGACTCATGACCTGCACTGAAGCCCTTTGCTCTTTGTGTTTCTGAAGTCAATGTGTTTAATCTGTGGATGCTGCCAGTGCACACATGAGGTCGCCTGCTGCTAAAACAAAACCAAAAGGTACTGGCACATAATCGATGAGATTTAGAAGCTTCAAACAGACTGAGCATATGGTCCAGAAGGCGGCTTCTTCACTTGATTCTGCTCTGATCAGACACTCAGGCTGCGTCATTTGAAGTATAACGTAAACTCAAATTCTTTCTTCTTCAAGGATCCTGGTGACGAGTGCTCTGTTCACTCCTTATTCAAACTAGAAACCTTTTCCATTGTGCATATGCAGAAAGAGAGTAAAATGTAGAGCTTATCACTTGCATTTGTGGACCACACTGAGCTGCTTTTATAACAAACATGAGATGCAGAGGGGACTACTCTGCCGTCTGATATCATGACATCCTCGACTCCATCACGTACGTTCTCTAAGAATCAGCTTGTCTTGACTGGGAGCAGAAATTAGACTCAGGTCAAAGGTATTTGCCTCTGCAGCTTCTGTCCAAACACAACGTCCTCAGCCCCCAGTTCTCTGGAACTTCCCAAACACTTGACTCCCTCCACTCCTGGAGCACACTTGTTATTATCTACTCCTCAACTTCACATGACGTTGTTGCTTTAATTATTCCTGCCTGGCTGACAGCCACAGCAAAAACACACTTTAATGAAATAATGCAATTTGGCGCATTGCCTCTTATAGTTTTACTTCTGTGCTTTAGCTGTAATTTACAGTTACTGAGAAGTATTATCTGAGGAACATATGATGAGTTTAGAATTGTGTGAAAAAAACCTCCAGTATTAGTTTCTTGGAACATCATGTACATATTGCATCTGAAGATCTTTTACTTTATAATTAATGTTTCAATTAATGTTTCTGCTGTTTCGAGTGCACATTCATTAAACATTATGCATCTCTGCCGTTTTATGGTTATTTATTTTAACAGCAGCCCCCGCCCATTGGTCTGCTGCTCTTTACTGTGTGTTACTGTGCTTTAAGAGCCATGACGTCTGACAGCAGGAGGGGAGGTTAATGCAGCTGACTGCTACTGGTTCTTTTGTATATCAGGGGTGTACAAAGTGTGGCGTGGGGGCCAAATACGGCCCTCAGACCAGTCTTTGGTGGCCCTGGGGCTTCTTGTTGAATCAACATAGTCAGAGATTGCACTTTTTACTGCAGGTTTTGTTATTTTACATGATTATAATGCTTATGCTTATGTGCTATATGCACCTAACTGAAAATTTTACTCCACTGACAAAAGTTTGGATAACCCAGATACATAGGCTTGTTAAAGTTCCCAGTATCAGTGGATTAGAGCAGCTCCAGTTTGCTGATCTTCCTCCTCAGTCTCCCCTGTGTGACCTGGGTCTCTGTGCTCGACTGAAAGCTTTACTTCTGACTGGGCTGTGCTTGCTGCCGTTATGATGAGTGATGGCTCTGTATTATTCAAACTTGAAAGCAGCCATTGTTATTGTAATTAGGTGTGGCAAATGAGGGCTGCATAGCTTCCTCTCTCTCTCTCTATACCCACTCTCACTCATATTTTACTCTTTCTTTAGCTCTCCGCACTCTTCCACTCTGGATCCTGTGCTTGTGTGTTTTTGTGTGTATCTTCTGGCTTCTGCTCCACTCAAACCCATGTAGTGGTGCACAGATATATGTTTTTGTGCTGTATCAGTGGCAAATATAGCAGGGGAGGATTTGTTTCATGGCTTATCCCATTCCTGCAACAACTGCAGCATAGCTCACCTAAATCCTCCATCAGATATTTCTGGGAGAACATATTTCGTCTTTCCCAATCTCACTTTTTGTCATAGTCTTCTTGTTTTTCAGCTTTTTCCTTTTTGGATGAACAACTTCAGTTTGTTACAGATTTGTGCAGTGCTGATAAGCTTATCACAATCCATGAGCATTTTTGAAATTTGTGCTAGTGTTGATATTTGGTGAGACAAAAAATGTTTTCCTGAAAGAAAAAAAAACACAAAAGGGTATGAGAGTCACAGTATTCCCAAAATAGTCCTAGCTTTGTGTTTTAACCCTCCTAGCACTCTATTTTATTGTATTTATCTCATGTTATTGTTATTTATTGATTATTGTATTTCTATGTATTGTTTTCAGACTTTTTATATAGCTTTCCATTTTAATTACAGTCTATGGCATTTTTAATGGATGTAATACTTTAATATCAATTATATGCAGCTTTTCGGAAACACTCTTTGTTTATGAAATGTGCTATATTTGGAATATATTAACATATTTGGATCTCTGTGCATTCTGTCAGTAAGCCAAGTGGACCTGGTGCTGTTGATGTGCTTTTTGGAGCTTATTTTTTTTATTTACTCTCCTGCTTCTACATCCCAGTCCTCATCCCTCCACGGTGCTGCCCTTATCAACATGCCAATGGTGCAAATTAATCCCTATGTAAATAAGTGCATCTCCTCTTGTGCTTCAGGCCTGAGCTACAGAAGTGTGCAAAGAGTCCAGATTTGGCAGTCAATTCAAACCACCATAGCCCGAAGTAATAATGAGATCCAAAAGAGACTGCTCCTGAAACAGCCCAGTTCAGGAGATACTGAGAGGTAGGGCTATGCAAAATGATTATTAAAGTTGTCCTCACAGTTGTCCATTAGAGAGTGGAAAGTCTCCACAGCGGCTCAAAGGGACTTTCCACATGAGCCGCTGTGGAAGTCCCGTATTTCTGATAACTCCACTGATTCATGCTCACCTTCTCCTCAAGGCAGACACTGCAGCAGATGTTTGAAAACCTCTCATATCTTTAGCTTAAGGCTGCTCCTGGTGCATAGATCCATCCAAAACTCACCTGAGGAGACTGTCACAAATGAAGCTCATGAAAAAACTCAAATTAGTTCATGCCGCAAGGATCTATTGTCCTTATTCCCACTGCTTTAATGCTTAGCCCAGCAAGAAACATGTCAACAAAGAGCGAGTAATGATGATGTCATCATTGTGTGACTGTGGCCAACAGGAGGCAGGTGTGAGGGCAGAGACCTCCAATTTAACTAATTATTTGCAAAGTTAACATACTTTATATAATTGGTACTTTAGAGATTGTCCAAATAATAGATGTAGTATTGCTTTGTAGAAACAGCTGGTTAGTGCTAGTCAACTTGGAGTATGCTGATGTTTGCTCAAGTATACATTTGCGTAAGCTCTCAGTCATCCAGGTTGTGTTCATTGTAGAAAAGCTTGAATCTTCAGCTCGACAGGGTTGGTTGAGTAGAGGATGTTGCGCTTCTTCTCGCAGGAGCTTCTTCCTTGGCTCTTGATCATTCTTGACCATTCTATGCCCAAGAATACAGCTTACAATGAGTGTCAATGCTCTGAAACAGTGTCTGAATATCACCTGAGCACTGAGCCATGATGCACTGCCTCCCTCCTCTTCCTCCCTCCTCTTCCTCATTCCTCTCTCCTCGAGTCAAAGGGAGTCACTGCTGAAGGAATGTGGAGAATGTGACTCGAGTGAAAACAATGAAGAATGAGTGCTTATTATGACACTTGCACTTCTCTGTATGAGCTGGAGTGAGCTGCACTTTTACTGACTGTACAACAAACAACACTAAGCTGCATTTTCAAAGAATGACCCCTAGTTTTCCTCTCTTCTGCTTTTTCAGACAGGATTTCTCCTTTAAAAGCAGGTCTCAGAGCTGAAGATAATGAAGCGTCATTTTATACGAGACTGTTAAGCTTTAATGAGGCTTAACAGATTGCACAGTGAATAAAAGTGCAATTTTCATTTCTACACTTTGCCATCGCTTTCATAGGAAATGTCTGACTTCCATTATGAGCAGATTAATTACTGCTGTGTAGTATTCAGTTGTATACTGTGTATGATCACCTTGACACATTGAAAAGCAAGCAAGATGTGATCATTTTGTACTAAGACTTAGATGTACTCGATTTATTGATTCTTTGACAATAAAAAAATCAATTGTTAAAAGTATGTGGCTGAATATGACTCTTCCTGTGGATATTAAATCTGCAACTTTTTTGTTTTAGATATTTCCTTATTCCTGTAGGAGGCATAAAAAATTATTGGCAGAGAGTTTTTGCTGTTATTGGCAGCAGAGGCGTGTTCTTTTTAACAATGCAATGCTGTGTGCAATAAAAGCTGTGATTCTTGTTGCAGGTGTAATATTTGCAAGTGCCCAGAGTGGGGCAGGCATGACTCTGCATAGATTGTGGCTCATTCCACGCTTTTGTGCATGACGACATTAAAGTCAACAGAAAATGATAAGTCTCACAGCTGGACTCAAATCCTACCTGCTTTGAAAATGTAGAAAATGAATGGAGGAAGGTCAGTCATTGTTCATGTGAAACAAAGTTATGATCTGGAATAATATAGTTGCTTTTCACAAGATCTTGCATCATGTTGTAGTTATAAATATGGCTTGTTTAGACCTTTAACCAGAAGCTGCATAAAGCTTGGAAGTTTAAATACCCTTGGCATGGAATATATCTTTATTATTGACTCAGAAGTTCAGTTAAAAAAGTACATATGTATATTTGAATACTAATTTGTTGACCTTTTTCATATATAGGGGTGTTAAGAGATTGTTCTTCCTGTTGCTTATGTTGTTTTAATTGTGTTGAGCCTAGAGCTTCTAAATGACAAACTGTGATGTGTATTGTGCCTGGGCCACCTCCAGATGGAGATATCCATCATGGAGAGACAAGATACAACTACAGGCTCAGGACTCATTTATAGAGGAAACAAATGACCAAAACAACTTCAGTATTTTTTATTTATTTATTCATTTTTTGTTATGAAAATACCTATTTATGGCGACGAGCCTTTACTAAAGTCTAAAGTAAAAGTGTGGTCACAGTGGTCAAAGTAAAATATATGCGTCCTCCGTCTGTGTCCCTATCTCTCTCTCTGGGGACAAACAGTGGCCGGATTCTGGTATTTCTCTAAGGAAATCTTTTCGAGCTGCAGTGCTGTGCTTCTGCTATAAGCCTTTCATTGACTCTCCTCTTGACTCTTATATTGGCGATATCCACTTAAGTTCTTTTTATACAGACTTCATATTCAAAGTGTGGAAAGGTAAGAGGTAAGGTGTGGAAAGGTTAGCTTTAAAGTAACAGACCGTAGAGGGAATGGAGGACGCAAACATGAACTCACTGCTACTTCTGTGAGTGACTATAAATGTCTTCATGTCCATGTCCTCCTGTTGCAAATTCATGCAATGTTTTAACTGGTCTGAAGATTTTGATCAGGAGTGGACTACATTTAATCTGAAAGTCCATCTGTGTGATTCTGAAGTTGTATTTGAGATCAGATTTCCACTGTGCTCTGAGGGCTACAGTCATGGGCCGCTTCACTTCTTTAGCTCTAGGGCTTTTTTCACCATTTCTTGGATATGAATTTTTGAGCCTTTTGGTTGCTTAAGTGGTGGAAATATGCATGTATTAGCCACCAGGAGGGATTGTATCTTATTTGTAAAGCACTTTTTCACAAAACACTACTCACTCAGTGCTCTTCACACAAGGGAAGTGAGTTTGTTACTTCAATCCTTACTGGGTTGTGGTCCGTATGTAGCCACAGCTGCCCCTGGGGTCGACTGACAGAAGTGCAGCTCAGAGTGAAACCTAAAAATGCAATTTCAGCCTGACAAAAATATAAGATAGTAATAGGAAATAGCCGAAAAATCCATGTGGGTGCAATCCAATTTATAAAAGTAAGTGCCAACTATAACTTCTGATTGCCCCCTGTGCAAAGTTTGGGAGAATAAACAAAACAGGCAATTTTTGCACAATTTTTAATAAAAGATAAAAAAAAAAGTAACCAAAATGATGCCACCTGGCACGGTGTAATCAGCAAAAATCAATTACTGAGGTAAATTAGCACTTTCTGACACATACAGACATACTGGCACAAAAAAAGAATCAATTCAAGTACACAATGAACAGTTAAAAAGTAAAGTATAACCCATATTATAAGAGCAAAGGCGCATGGCACTGCATTATTTGTGCAGATAAAGTGAAGCTCTTGGTGCTACAGTTCATCATTGGACTGTCCATGCAGGGTCAGCTGTCCCGGACACAGGACAGTCCTACTGAGGAGAGAGACAGCTCTGTATAAAAGTATATTTCCTCCTCTGTGTCCTACAATCTGGACAACACAGTCGATGTCCAGACGGGAGCCAGGAGAAGTCTGCTTTCAGAGGATGTGATGGATTCTGGTGGATCTGATTCCATTCCTCACCATCTGCTGGACACAGGAGGAGGAGAGAGTTCTCACTGAGGCTTTAGATGAAACTTTATATCAGTCTGTATACTGCTTTTCTCCTGTACACAGACGGAATAGTACGAGCAGATAGAGGAGAATGTTATTGTGCTCTTTATGAATGAGCTGTAGAAGGTGGACATGATGTGTTTGCTGACATTGAAGGAGTTCAGCTTCCTCCAGAGATACTTTCACTGTTGCAATATTTCTAAGTATATAGGAACTGATTTATAATGTAAAATCTGAGGAAAATCTAACCTATCTAAGTATTCACTGCCCCGCGCACACACTATGGAAGTCAGTGCTGCTGTATGTGATTGAGTTCCAGATATGTAGATGATATGCAGATTATTCAGCATCTTTCACACATGCTCACATTGTTATTGCTCTTAACCTTGACCTTTTCTCAGTAGCTGGTTTAAGACCTGCATAGCTTCACTACAGAAGAAAAAATACACATATACGACATGATTTGAACAGCAAAAGATTTGGAGGAGTGATAAAACCTTTATATTGCTTTGTGTCAGGAGTCTCGATATATGCAGCAGTGTTGAAATGTTAATCACAGGAGCACGTCGAGCTCTTCCTGGTCAGATCTGCAATAACACTTAACACTCTAAATATGTGAGTTACAGCAATGCCAATAAGGAATGCAACCCGAGTGCAGCAGCTAATCTTATAATCAGTGATAGTATATTTGCGCCTTTACAAGTCCATCACTTTGTTTATATATTCTGCATATATCCATCACTTCACCATTACTTCCTGTACTCACATTCACTCACAAACATGGCTCTTTTTCCTCTTGGCTTCCTCTCTAAAGGCTCACACTTTAGTATTTGCTTTTCCCCCTCTCATGACTGGAGCATCCCGAGGTGTCGCAGTGTGAGAGCACCTGCCTCTGCCTCTGCTGTCAGGTCAGTCGTCTCCATGTATTTCCATAATCCGGCTCTTTTGTGTGTCAGCATGTTTGTACAGATCACCCACCGAGCCGCTAAAGCCAAACAAAGGTGACTTCTTGGCTTCATAAGTTTATAGTTTGTGCTGAAGATGGCTTGAAAGGGATTTTAACACATGAACAGTGTTATACCTGACCTGTCATAGAGAATGTGCCAACAGTGACAAAGTAATAAAAAAGCAGAAACAGATTCCGATCCCGTATTTTTTCCAGTATTGGCTCTGATATCCGATGCCAGTATCGGATCGGTGCATCCCCCATCATAAATGATTCACAGAAACCTGACGTCATTTCAGGCAAAGGTTGCCATTTTTCTGATGGACAGGTGCTGTCAGTGGCAGTCATGGAGTTAAGATAAAATGGAATGATAAAATAACCTTGAATGTACACCC
>JAADKR020094976.1:0-10503 GCA_011763505.2 Lythrypnus dalli | reverse complement strand
GGCTCCTCTCGACGTGAAGGAGCAGCGGTTCTACTCCGAGCCCCTCCCGGATGACTGAGCTCCTCACCCTATCCCTATGGGTGAGTCCAGTCATCCTGCGAAGGAATCTCATTTCCACCGCTTGTATTCGCGATCTTGAAAAGATAATTTGATATAAGCCTAGTAAAAAATAAAATAAAATAGTGACTCCTCTATGTACCACCAAGAGGTCCACAGCTACACAAAGATTGTATTAGATAAATGTGTGAGACGGCGCAAATTTACATACAATCAGTTCAATTTACAAACAAAGCTCTGAGTCATCAGAAACTTTTATTTACTTATTTTTCTTATGTAGATGTTTTTCATTCTATATTCATTCTGCCTTTAGTTGACGGATAAAATTATGCAAGTATATTTTGGAGCACATGAAGTGAAAAGCCTGGAGAGATAACCCATATGTTTTAGGTCAATGAGGTAACACAGGGTGGAAGAAAACTCCACACATAAAAGCCCCGTTCAGTTCAGGACTTGATATCACGGTCTCAGCCACTGTTGAGTCAAACAATAACTTGTTTTCAATCACATCTCTCTCCAAAGACCCTTCTCTCTTTCCTTATTGCAGTTTGTGGGTTATTGCAGCCTTATCTAGCCACTTTGGGCCTTATGGTCACAGAGTAAATCAACAGATCACAGTATCTATCTCCTGAAAACTGACCCAAAATACTGTACCATCTTCACCAATGAAAGCTTTAAGATTCTCCCGATGCTGCTGGGTGACTTAAGGGCTTCTGTGATTCGGCGGGGCTGTAGCACAAACATTAACCTCTGCAGAATGACAACGAAAGACACTGGGCCCAGAAAATCAATTCACCACTTTGAACTCGAGCGCACATTAATACCACAGTCCGCACTTGATCCCTGGTTTTTCCCGCGTTTTCTGGGTTATTGCTGGCCATTGACCGTAAGATTGAAGACGATGGGAGGGGGGGGGTGTGAGTCAGCATCCTCCGTCAAATCCTAATGATAAAACCAGCAGGTATTGATTGAAATGTGCAAGTCCATACCATGAAAGGTGTGAGGAGCTTCCTATCTCTGTTTGTCCCTGAACATAAATTGGCATAACACGTGGCTGCTTGGGATTTAAGAGTGTTGCATTAAATATAAAGACTGAATAATTAATTGCATTTGAAAGGGCCAGACTGTAAAGACTGTTGTTATTTAGGAGATCATGCAAAGAGGCGATAAACAAGAAGCAGTTTGCGTACCAGTTTGATCTTAGCCCCACGGTGCTACAACTGACTCCAACTTTCGTCTAGACAGTGTATCAGAACAACAACATAAAAGTTCTCTCTCTCCTCTCTCAAGTGACCTGCATGTTTAGCCCCCATTGAAAGGCGCCCATTGGGTTTTTACACTTCGATGTCTGGGCAAAAGGAGGTTGTATTTATGTCATCGAGAACAGTGCCAGTGCATCAAAGTTTGATGCCATTTCAGTGGTTGTTATTCTCGCAGGGCAGGGCAGTCTTTAATGCTTTACGGGCAAGACTAAAAAGCGAAACGGGCTGCTTATATATTATAGAATATACACACTTAATCCTGCAGTGTAGAAACCTCAACAACATGCTTTGAAAGGGATTCTGATTTTAACGCTACTAGACGTGGACTTGGCCTGAATCTCAATTTTAAAGGAAAGGAAAGGACGCTGCAAAGATATATCTTTTTTTGAGCTCCACTATCACAGAAAATGGTATTGGACTTGAAAATTAGGATGATGCACAGATTAGCAACCAATTAATGGAAGCTGTAGTCATTATTCTCCTCTCTGGCATTTTGACTAAACAACAAAGAAAACCGTATTGGGAGACTTGTTAACACGGAGATGAACAAACAGTGACATTGATTAATTGCTCTTGCTGTCAACATAAGCCTCTGCCAATTCTATTACTTTGCATTGATTGCTGTTTGTATTTTACTAGCTCTTATCATATACCCCAATACAGCTTTAGCATTAAAACAGCAGCGTGGACAAATATCGACCAAAACAAAAACCCATACACCAGGAAAACGTCACCACTTCTTGGACTATAGCCTTGTAATCTGTGGCTGTGCTGGCCGCTTGAAGCTAATTGTTTCCATGTAAAGCCTTTGCTGTGGTCCCTGCGTGAGATAACAGGAAGGAAGGGTGCGTCTCGCTGCTGATCTCCTGTTTGTTGACGTGGGCTTATCTCCAGCTGAGTATCTCAGCCCGGCTCCCTCTCCTCCCTCACGGGGTATGTATCTGGTCCAGCCCAGGAAGAGGGTCTGTGGATAATCCCCATGGTGAACGGCTCGATGCTGTGTAAAAACCTGTTTATGTAAGGCTGATGGCCCCAGTTAAGGATCTCTCAGACAGCCGGAATTGACATTTTCCAGGCTAATATTTCTCAGTGGTTTTGGGACAGTTATCGACTTTGGCAGACTTTCAATTTTTTGCACGTACAGTAGTTTGTGTATTCCTTCTGTTTAAATTAGATGCTGAGGTTTTCTCTAGGATATTGGTTCTCAAACTATGTTACTCAGAGTCATCTGTAATTGAAGACTCTAATTACAGATTATGCTATAACACAGGTCATGGAACAGTGGACTTAAATAAGCAGTAGCAATTAGCGGCAAGCGCAAGTAGGCTACTCTCCCGAATATTTTCTTTAAACATTTAACCAGGACCAGGACTAAACCAGGTCTGAGCCAGGACTAATTCAGGATTAAAGCAGGACTGAACCAGGACTAAACCTGGCTAAATTTGGACTAAACCAAGATTAAACCAGGACTAAACTAGGACTTAACTTGGACTAAACCAGGTCTGAGCCAGGACTGAACCAGGACTAAGCCAGAACTAAACCAGGTCTGAGCCAGGACAAAACAAAGACTAAACCCAGATTAAACTATGACTAAACAAGGTCCAAACTGGTTTTGATCCAGGACTGAACGAGGACTAAACCTGACCAAATTTGGACCGAACCAAGAGTAAACCAAAATGAGACTAGGACTATATCAGGTCTCAGCCAGGACTGAACCAGGACTAAACCAGACTAAATTTAGAGTAAACCAGCGCTAAACTAGAATTAAGCCAGACCTGAGCCAGGACTAAACAAGTACTAAACCAGGACTAAACTAGGACTAAACCAGGTCTGAGCCTGGATTGAGCTAGGACTAAACCAGAACTAGACTAGGACTAAGCCAGGTCTGAGCCACGACTGGACCAGAATTGAACCAGGATTAAACAAGGATTAAACCAGGTCTGAGCGAGGTCTGAGCCAGGACTAAACGAGGACAAAACTAGGACTAAGCCAGGTCTGAACCAGAACTAAATCAGGATTAAACTGGACTATTTGGGGAGTAAACATGAGAAGCAGATGACCAAGGCTGCATTGGTAGCATGTGCATATTTTTATATAGGACCTAAGGTGCTTTTTAAGAGTCAACATGATTTTTTTTTTTATTTAATAAAAAAAAAAACACAATAGAACAGTATTTATTGTTATTCAGTGTGCAAAGTTTAGAGACCGCGGTTTCTAATAAAGACATTTAAATCTGGAGTCTTCATCCTTAAAAGTGATGAAAGTGTGCTTGGTCTTTCCTGCTTCCCAGCTCCTCATGTATCAATTTGTTCTATGCACATAAATAAAAAAAGCCCCATCTTGCGACCACATATGGGCTTGATCTCATTCCACGGACTGGGATGGATTCGGAACTCTCACATCATAACATAGGAATTCAGCGGAGGTGTTTTGAAAAATGAATGGCCCACGCTCTACCCCATAGGCAAACATTACCATATGTGTAGCATGGAACAGCACACAGTGATAGATAGTGCTCTCCTGACATCTTGCCAACACCTTTCCGGACAAGTCGCATACAAACTTTGAGGGAAAAATAAAATATACATTAGCGGCTGTAGCCACCGTATAAAATGTCATAAATATTAAGCAGCTTCATGAAATAAGTGCGGCTCCTGTTGTGATGTGATGATTTGTTTGTTTTTTTCTTTTGGTTTTGGGGAGTGTTTTTAGTGGAGCAAAGACAATTTTTCACTCTATTGGACAATAAAAGCTTAGTTCTCTTTCAAATGTGCTTTCTGGCTGTGCGCCCTGTCTCCTCCTCTTGTTCTTCTCACTGTTACATCACACACGATAACTCAAATCTATTCAGTCTTCTCTAATGCATCATTGTCTCCTGTTCAGCATTGAGCCGTTTATCATCACTCACTCCTCACTCTGTAGTTAACATCACACCCCACAACAAGCTGATTCTATGTAGAGATGCTCCGATTCAGCTTTTTCACTTCTGATACCGATACTTGGGGCTTTGGTATCTACCAATACCAATACCAATACCCGAT
This sequence comes from Lythrypnus dalli, assembly GCA_011763505.2. Taxonomy (NCBI): domain Eukaryota; kingdom Metazoa; phylum Chordata; class Actinopteri; order Gobiiformes; family Gobiidae; genus Lythrypnus; species Lythrypnus dalli. The sequence goes on along the minus strand of JAADKR020094976.1, from coordinate 6,143 downwards.
ACCAACCGATACTACAAGATTTGGCTGCTGTGAGTGGAAAAGTGAATGGTCCGATTTGCAAATGAGAGACGTACCTCTGTTGCAATGAACCAGAAACTTTAGAAATCAAATCATAGAGACCATTGTGATGGGAAGTAAAGGTGCCATACTAACCCTGGGTCACTAAAAGGTCAAATATGCACTATATATATTATTTTTTTTTGCCTAAAAAGTTCCATACTGTACCTTTAAACATTACAGTTCACACAGAGCACATTTTGCAATTTTTAGACATCAATATTGATATTGATATTCAAAGACTGACATATGAAATGCAAAACAAATGAAATAGGAAATGTTGAACCAATACACGAATCAACATTAACATCTTTGTCAATGTATAAATAAATGGTCTGTTTTAAGATGACATGTGGAAAAGACTACGAACTTTTGTGATCCACAAGTCTTAACAATGCCGATGACCATTTCAATTCAGTTTCAAACTTGCAGCCCGATCAACTAAATGTAACTAAGCAATCTAATTCCAAAGTATTGAAAATGAGACAAGCCTGTTCACTCTGGGCTTTCTTTGAGCAGAAATCATCAGACAACTGTCACCTTCTGATTAGTTTCCCGGCCTAGACAATGGCACAATGGAATGTGTTTATGTGCTGGATATAGAGGGGCAATTGAAGGTAAAAAATGCCCACAGAACATTTCAAATACACACACAAATACCTGCTCCTCCAGCAGCTGTGCACCGGATGAGTAATCCCCAATCCCAGTCTAATGGTGATGAATTGCATAGTTTCTCGGTGAAGACAGTGGACAGTGACAGCATAATGCCCGTCCCAAGCCGCCAATTTACAGTTGGAATTGTGGCCTGTCTTTCAAAAAAAAATCATAACTATGGAAATTATGCAATGCTATATGGAAAGTTACAGCTTTTAGGTCCGGTGTCGCTAGGTGAGTTGTGACAATATTATTTTTTTGAATATTTTATATAGTACTAAAACAAACAAAAATTCAGTAAAGCCTTTAATGGTCGGGCAGGGCGGTATGAGTCTAAAATGATATAGAAGGGAAATATCATGATCGCGATATAATTCACAATATAAATGACGATATAATGATGAAAAACAAAAAACTTAAAAATCACAGTTTGGGAAATTCATGTAAAAATAGGTAATTTTTATTCATCTAAATTAACTGTGGATTACCTCCATCTGGAAGATAATAAAAGTTACATTAAAATATATAATATAAAACAGAAGGCACTTGAATTCCTGGCCTGCCTCTGGATTTTACAGTGTTTAGGAGACTGGGAAAGGCTCATGAGTAATAACAAACACATTTGTGACACTGGCAGCAACATGACTAAAACGTTATGTGTTTTTAAATCCTCCCACTATTTATTTTCTCATGTCACCTCTTTACTGCCGGTGCCACTGTGACCAAAGTGTACAGTTCTGCACAAGCAGAAATAAGATCGAGAAGTTGATGAGCTCGTCTTGAGGCTTACGTTAGAACGTGATTAAGTTGCCACGTGGTTTTCTTTGTCGTATTGCTGTTAGCGCTGAGCTAAGGAAGGCTAGTTAGCTGCTTCACTTGGCGGAGTTCAACCAAGACGCCTCTGGTGCCCTCTCCTCGCAAAGATGATCTGCTCATGTTATAAAGGAGCTTAATTAATTTCATTTTACTTGTTTAAACACCTTAGAGTTGATACTGCTCTGTGCGAACCAAAGCACAGCATTAGCTGCGATCTAAGCCTTTTGTCCTGACTCCAGTGATAATCAGCTGTGCTCACGCAAATTATATCTCATTTATAATGATATTAAAATTCTTCCCCTATGTCAAAAAGTAATACCGGTGTAACCATGTACAATATGATATGGCCCCGCCCTATTTAATAGTAAGCAAGAACTCATTGATCTGGAGTAAACTTGGGAATCGTTTCTCATTTAAATAAGCAAATAATAATTTTCCTCCCCTTTCTTTTTGAGTCATTTCTTGTAGTGGCCATCGAGTGCACATGAAGTGTTTACTGTATTTGTGCATCAGCTATTTAGCCTGTTGTAGTCAGAAAAAATGACAGTAAAAAATCTAAAAATAGAAATAAGTAAAACGGTCACATTTCTATAGTGCTTGTCTGCCTCCACTATACAGCCGCTCCATATTGACGGATGGGAAACCTCCTGTTGAGCATGTGTTCTCTCCTGACGTCTGTGCGCTGTCTTTGAGGTGTCTGCTTTTGTCTCAGTGTCTCTGTATGACGCAGTGAGACTGGGGAGACTGTTCTGGTCCCACTGAGTGATGGACAGGACACATAAACCAACATGGAGGACTCTCCATGACTTCCCTCTCCATATGGATGAGGCTACTCTTGTGTTTAAAGGTTGAGAATATAAAAATTCAGCTTAAAAGTCAGATCTTGGTTCTTAAGATGGTTCTTAAGATTCTGCTGGTTGTACACGGGATTTAAAAGCCATTTTAGTTCTGCATTGTTTCCAATTCAAGTTTTAAAAATGCAGCTGTCCTTTCACTACTGTTTGTCTTGACTTTCTTGCTTTTTGAACTGGTTTGGACTGAGTTATTTTCAGTTACATTTAATGCAGCTCATAAATGTAGGGCAAAATATTTAAAATAGTATTGGTAATAGGGTTGCTTTATTGCGAGAAATGTGGTCTGTAATGACAAATAACACTTATAATTGCTACAAACATTTGTAAATATGGGTAAAGCATTTGGTAGCATCTAAATAGCAACCACACTTATTGCTCAGACCATGAATGTGTTTAGTGCCTGTGAGAAAGTAAGTCAAAATCCTTCTTCTAACCTTAACCAGACACAAACAGCATTTAGGTGTTTCTGATTAATAAATAATCAGGAAAGGTTTGTAAACTTTTTAGGAATAATACTTATTCATCATTTATATAACATGGTTGGCACTGCAGCGGTTTACTTTGTTTAGCTCTATTTATGTCATTTCCTGTCCATATACACACAAAATTGTCAAACCAGAGTAAACTAGGTAAGAAAAATGAGCAAAATCTTAATTATTCAAACGGAGATAAACTCATCTCCATAAGGAAATGAATGAATGAATGGAGTGTGAATTGGTGGCACTCACACCTTCAGGTCCAGTGGAACAAGTGCATCCACACCGTGCAACAAGCCATTTCTTCGACCCATGCTCCTCATTGATTGGTCCATTAGAAGTCAGCACCACGTCCGCAGCGACACTACTTCACTCCATTCATCTCTGAGAATCTGCCCGCGTGCGTTTAATAAGCCGCTCAGGCCATTTCGCATTCGCTCCTGGGCCTTCGGGGAGCAGCTGTAAACATTAAGATGCTTCCTTAAAGGAGGAGATATCTGCAGAAATCACAGAGGAGCGGCTCGTGTCAACAGCACAGGCCGTCCTCGCTCCGTCCTTTGAGACGCCGTGTTTATTGTCTATATCCTTCATGGTCAAGTCATCAAACCTGTCCAGCGCAAATACACGGCGCTTGATATATATTGAATGCCGCCACTGTGCAACCTTGGGTCTCATTCTCCCAGCATGCACGGAGGTATTTCACTCCTGCCCCCTCGTACGTCTCAGAAGAGCAGTCGTACAATAAAGCTGCAGCGGTTCATTCTGTTTGCCCGCGTGGCCATGGATTTATAAGTCTGTGGATGTTGCAGAGGCGTGGACATGTTTGTGGCCGCGCTAAAAATGTTCGCAGTAAACGGGCCGGTTCACATCAGGATGGAAGAGGGCAGGGAGAATGAGGTCAAGCTCTCTATGGTCACTTAACTGTGCTCTTTTGGTGATGGTAATGCTTTTTTATTAGGCATTCTCGTTTATTTAAAGACAATCAAGACAGTTTAACTGGTAGTAAAATGTATTGACCTAAAATATATTAAAACAATAGCAGTAGTGCAACATGAACTTGATTTTGATGAGAGATCAGTGTTTTGGGACAGATTTATGTGTATTTTAAAGTGTAAACATTATAATTGTGACTTACAAATCTGCTTTTAGGCACCTGAGCATTGACATATTACAACTAAAATAATTTCTATGGGGAAAGACTTTATGACCCATCGCTGCACTGATTTGTGTTTGGTTGGAGTGCCAGCAAGAGGAAATTAAACATGCTAAAAAACAAGATATGTGTAGAGTGACTCTTGTGATGGTTTATGGGCTTGTGGACATCTGCGATGTAACACAATCCAGTAAATACAAGTCAGAACTTCAGCAGGAGACCAAAGTAAACAGACTTACTCAAAACTGTGAATGAAATTATATATTACTTTGAGTAGGTTTTTGACAAATAAACAATAATATAAGATGGTTAAAAGATTAAAAAAAACAATCACTTGACATATGTCCCCTTTAAAATATTGAGGGAGGACAAAGGACATGGTAAACGGTCTCAGATAGGGATGCACTGATCTGATACTGGAAAAAACATGGTGTATCGGCTCCAAATATCTGATACTGGCTCGTGCAAAGTTCAGAAACCCAGTGTGGTCCTTGTGTCACAATGGTTGGTACCATTGAACTGAGAACCATTCACTTTTTCGCTCACAGCAGCCACTTTTAAGAAAATCTTGTAGTCTCAGTTGGTATCGGGTATCGATAGATACTCAAGTCCCAAGTATCAGTCTTGGAAGTTAAAAGTTATCTTGTCTCAGTTTGTATAGCACTTATCCACCTACAGTCATCACTTGAAGTGTTTGACATCTTGAACATGATTTTTATAATTCTACCATATTTTCCAAACCAAGAAAACAAAAATATATTTTTTAATCTTAACTCAACTAAACTCAATGCTGGACATTGTTCACATGCTAACGTTCTTAAAAGTACAACCAGACATCCAGTGAGGGTCAATTGCGTGTCCCATTTTGATTGAGATTTTTTTTTTTTACACACTTTTTGAGGATTAGAAGACAAACTCATCATAAAACACAGCTCTGCAAGATTGTTTGTTCTGCTTGATTGAGCCGCAATAATGTGTTCACTGTAGAAATTGCTGAATGGTCGTAATTTTCAGTCTTAGAAAAGCTAATCTTCTGGCTTGGGCATGCTGTGTGAACAAGACCCAAGTTGATGCAACAGAGCCCTCACTCTGACAGTATCCAATAAACATCAAACAATAGCAAAATTAGCTGGAAGCCACTGGCATAGATTAGTGAACTACCCTCCAGTGTCCTCCCAAACCCTCTCTCTTTTTCATGATGTAGCTAATGTGTTTTCTCTCGCTCAGATGTGCAGACATGATCATTATCAACCATCTCTCCCCCAGCGTCATGGCCTGATTTATTGTTGTCGGATCGAGATTTTGTAATTCAGGCAGATGGCAATTCTCCAAAATGGGCAAATGATTATGTACCTGTGGTGTTTCCGGCTCTTGCAAACACAAATGTTTTGCACTTTTCAAAAGACTAATTGTCAAGTACTTAGACTTGCAGTTAGATGACAATGTTTTTTTTAAATCATAGTTCAGTTCATTTTGAAGATGTATTAAAGCTGCTTTTTCCAGAAATGTGTGTGAAAAATCTCGCTATGGTTAAAGTAAGAGTCCTAATCAGTGCAATGTATAAAGGTGGTCTGGCCTTATTTGGTTCATCTCACAGAGCAGTACATGCATCCAAAATATATGGTTAATGCATTCACATGAACAATTAGGATCTGCAGGTATTGTGAGAGCTAGAAATGTGTACGAGCAGCAGCAAACACTTTATACTCAACTAACTGCTCTTTTTACAGGTTGAAAAAGACAAAAATCCGCTACCCAATTAATTATCTTCTGTTTTAGGAATCTACTTACTAAACTTTAAACTAAGGGTGTCCAAATTGCGGCCCGGGGTCCAAATGTGGCCCTCAGATCAGTTTTTAGTGGCCTTCAAGCTTCTTGTTGAATTGGCCTAAATGGACAAAGATGGTAGCCTGGCAGCCTCAGACCCACATCTTTAAGATGTTGAGCCTGGGGAAGTTCCGTTGGGAGGTATGGTTGTCCTTCAAATCCCTCGGCTGCTATTGGACAGCGCTACGATGAATCAGCATCACCAGAGCCGGAAGAGCACGTTAGCTCTGCAGAATGCTAAAAGTGGCTAACAAAGAGTGGTAGCGCAAAATGGAGCTCAGCGATTGTTGTCGTTTCTGTGAGAAG
>JAADKR020094795.1:0-10512 GCA_011763505.2 Lythrypnus dalli | reverse complement strand
TTCAGTTCCGTGGGTTGCCATGGTTACCTGGATGTTTCAGATAAAAGTCCTGTGACACGTGTATGAGCTGAAACAGAAATATTGTGATAACCAATTATCTATCTATCTGTAGAGTCTCCTCCTGCAAGTTTTTGTGTATGTTTTTATTCAGTTCCCTGGGCTGCCATGGTTACCTGGATGTTTCAGATAAAATCCTATAACACGTGTATGAGCTGAAATAGACAGATTTCGAGAACCAATTATCTATCTATCTATCTATGTTTTTATTCAGCTTGACGCATTTTCATGCAAAGTATATGTAAATGTAAGTCAGATCTAAACACCAGAGACTGAAAGACATTGTGATGTTCATGATATATTATAAATGATTATACATTTATTATTATATTATAAATATTTTACTGTGTTTACTTAGAGCGTAGCATTGATTTTAAATCACAAATGCAGACTAAAGTCATAAAAAAATAGCTTTTATTTATTCCAATTCCTAAAACTGCTTCTTAAATACATAAAAGTTCTATTTTACACCAAGAGTAAACACAACTTAAAATCACTTCTTTAAAGTGACGCAGGATTATTTAAAATCCACCCGTCTCCTCGGACTGCAGTAACTGACCTTTGGAGCATTTACATTGCGGCCCGCTGTTTGTGGAACATTCAAATGCAGAAGAGAAACAGGCCTCAATTATTTACATCCAATTTGAATCTAGAGCTTCACCAAAAGTCCACGGTCCAGCATCTCAAAAGTTCATCAGCAACAAATTGGTGAGAGTAGAAAGTGAAGGTGATCCCACACAAAAACTCCTGTTCCTAGGGAAAAAAAAACATTTGAAACTGCTTTGATTGTGCAGTTCGTCATGGCCCATAAAATAACATGTGGTGTAATAGGAATATACTACATTATTTTACGCTAAACAACCTTTCCTACAAGACTACTACTCTGGATGGACAGTATTGTAATGTTTATATTATTTTTGTATTGGACAGGAAGTGACAGAGGCAGAAAAGTAAAAGTGTTGCTGTGCCAACCATTCAAAATCAATGAGAAATTTGTATTTTCTTCATTAAATTGACATTTTACTGTTGTATGTTCGTGATTAATAACCGCAGACAATATAAATCTAAATATAAGTCATATATACAATTTAAAAAAAATCATATTTATATGAACATGGTTGGCATGGCAACAGTTAAACATGTTTGCCTTTATGCCACTTCCTGTCCTTGTCCGATAAAGCAAAAAAACAAACAACAAAAAACAAGAAAAGTACAAGTACAATTAGAGAAATATGTTAAGTGGATTTCTGTTAACAATCTTTCAGTGTATAATGTGTTATATGCACTTTAACTTTGAATAATCACATTAAAGTTCCCACAGAGCTCGTCAGCCTACATCATACCTTTCAACTAAAAGGGAGACATTGCAGGCAAAACATTTTTCCCTTAGGTTTTGACAATGATCTTCCTTTAAACTAAAAAAAAACAAACTAATCTATAGTATTTAATAATTGCATTGATTCACCACAGCCATTTTCTCAATGATGCACGTTTTCACTTTGAAGCGACGTCTCCCCTTTCGCTTCTACTGACTTCAAACATTCCATTCTCAGACCCAACAATATTCAGAAGGTTTGATCACAGGGATTTACCAGTTCTAATTCCTGCCTGATTTATTGAGCTTTGAAACCCTAAACACAAGGCAGGAATTAGATGGTGAATGCCTTCCAAATATTTTAAGTCCAAGTTTGGAAAGTGTGGAAGCGACTAAAGTGAAGATGTTGTTAAAGAGTGGAATGAAAATTTAATTTGGAGAAAACATGCCTCAAGTTTGGCAACATCTTCTTGCCAATGGAGCCTCCCATAAAGGAAAGGACCTTTATGGTGTGAAGGGACTGCTGTTGGTGAGCAGGAAGACGATGGTGGCAGTGAGGAGCACGATCACTGCAATGATAGCCGTGAGGAGGAGGGCCCTGCAGGCAGGACGGTCCGTCAGTCGGAACAGACTCCCGGCTACCGAGGGCGTGGCCCTGCCTCTTGCCGCGCTCCTGGGGACGGGACTGGGTAGCCCCACATCCACAGAACGGCGCATGCTCTGGGTCAGAGTTGTGGCATCGGGTCTGAAGAGAAAGGGACAAAGGTTTGTGTTCCTCAGGGACTGACAATAGAGCCAGTACTCTTCAATTCTGGTGTCAGGAAAAGTGGGTATTATCTACTCTACAAAAAATCATTTGAAAAGAGTTTATTTGAAGTATTGCAAATTTACAATTTCAAGTATACTATATTGCCCAAAGGTATTTGCTCACCCATCCAAAATTATCGGAATCAAGTGTTCGAATCACTTCAATGGCCACAAGTGTATAAAATCAAGCACCTCGGCATGCAGACTGTTTCTACAAACATCTGTGACAGAATGGGTGTCTCTCAGGAGTTCCGGGAATTGCAGTGTGGAACTCTGATAGGAGCCACCTGTGCAACAAATCCAGTTGACATTTTCTCGCTCCAAAATATTCCACAGTCGACTGTCAGCTGTACCAGAAGAAAATGGAAGTGTTTGGGAACAACAGGAACTTGGCCACAAAGTGGTAAGCCACGTAAACGGAGCAGGGTCAGCTGATGCTGAAGGCCTAGTGTGAAGAGGTCGCTATCTTCTGCAGAGTCATTCACTACAGACCTCCAAACTTCATGTGGCCTTCAGTTTAGCTCCAGAACAGTGCGTAGAGAAATTCGTGGAATGGGGTTCCATGGTCGAGCAGTTGCATCCAAGCCATACATCACCAAGTGCAATGCAAAGCGTCAGATTGTGTAAAGCATGTCTCCACAGGACTAAAGAGCAGAGGAGACGCATTCTCTGGAGTGACGAATGACACTTCACCATCTAGAAATCTGATGGATGAGTCTGGGTTTGGAGATTTCCAGGAGAACAGTACTTGTCTGACTGCATTGTGCGAAGTGTAACGTTTGGTGGAGGATGGATTATGGTATGGGGGTCATTTTTCAGGAGCTGGGCTTGGCCTCTTAGTTCCAGTGAAAGGAACTCCAAGTGTTTCAGCATACCAAGACATTTTGGACAAATCCATGCTCCCCCTTTGTGGAAGCAGTTTGGAGCTGGCTCCTTCCTCTTTAACATGGCTGTGCACCAGTGACAAAGCAAGGTCCATAAAGACATGGATGAGTCTGGTGTGGATGAACTTGACTGGCCTGCACAGAGTCCTGACCTCAATCTGATAGAACACCTTTGGGATGAATTCGAGGAGACTGAGAGCCAGGCCTCCTCGTTCAACATCAGTGTGTGACCTCACAAATGTGCTTCAGGAAGAATGGTCAAAAGTACTCATAAATACACTCCTTAACCTTGTGGATAACCTTCCCAGAAGAGTTGAAGCTGTTCTAGGTGCAAAGGGTGGACCAACGTCATGTTGAACCTTATGGATTAGGAATGGGATGTCACTGAAGCTCATATGCGAGTCAAGGCAGGTTAGCAAATACTTTTTGCAATAGTCTATATCACAAATATCAAGAAATCAACAAAAAAACTGCTGCTAAAGAGACCTCGGAAGCAAAACTCAATTATTTCAGATGTCAGGTTTTTGGCCACTTGGGTTTCTTAACATATTGACTTTTATTTATTCTAATCAAAAATACCTAATCTTCACAACAACATATTCAATTATTATACTGACTCAATGCTTCTCGATGAATTTAAAAGCTGAATGTAAAAACACACGCTTCACACGCTCAAGACCTAAACCCACATATTTCATCAAATGTAAGATTTTGTTTCAGGCCTAAAGTGGCACTATGCAAGTTTTTAATGCAAAAAATAAGCTTTTCCAGTCCCATGCGGACCACTTATAGGTGGTTAGCATGGCACCTTTTTTCCATCAGAGTAGTCTCTATGGTTCAGTTGTTTCTGATAGGTTTGTATGTGTAACCATTGAGAAGGACCCGGACACTACAAAACAATTGATCCTGGAGCATGACAGAGGCCATAATGAAAGTAAACCACTCCGAGCCACTGGGCTACTACAAAGCCAAACATGTAGTGATATTACCTTTTTCCCATAAAAATGTGCACATTGCACCTTTAAATTTACAAAATCAAACATAGGACATTTTAAGACTGCGCAGACTCAGAAGTCAGCTTTCTGTTCCAATTGAAATGTATGCAGAGAAGGGCATATGGTAGTTGTCATGCCCCTCCCCTCTCCGATTTATGTAAATTGTAAAGGATTTATGCTTTAACGATTTCTATTGTCACTCTACACCTCTGGAACTTTGTGGTGATTTTCTCCATTCCGTAAACAACTGTACCGTTTTGCGGAGTTTATTCCCGTTTTCGATCCATAGTCGCAATCTGAACCTCCTTCACGATACAGATTGTTTAGTCATTTTTCAAATGTTATAAAAATGAGACATTCTTGTTTGGGACCTTGCTGCGCCACAGTCTCCTGCTCAGCTCTGATGGAATCCAGACTAAACCCAGGTCCAAGTCCCTTACAGGCCTCACCTCTTGAGCTGCAGCCGGCCCTTGTTGCGCAGGAAGCGGACGCTGTAGACACGCTGCATGGAGCTGGGGAGGCGGGACAGCACCTGAGGGTCAGTGCTGAGCTGGGGCAGTCCCAAGGCGGGCAGCAGGGTGTGGGCGCGGCACAGCGGGCACTGTACCGCTCCGGGCTCTGTGGACTTCACATTCATGCGAGCCAGGCACTCCAGGCAGAAGGTGTGTCCGCACTGCAGTTGCTTTGGGCAGCGGAACGCGTTGTTGAACTGGCTGAAGCAGATCAAGCATTCCAGGTCCAGGCTCTGAGGCGAGAGGAGAGGGATAAATACACACATTGAAACTGATTTTTCCCATAACGTTTGTCACAGTGTGCTAAATGGAACACATCATGCATTTGGGTTAAAGCCCCAAATGCATGTGTGCAAGATGACTTAAAAATATTCTATTGGTGCCCGAGCATTGATATTTCAAGTTTTAGATTTGTAAATTATATCTATGATGGCATATAAATGAAATGGCGTGAAAAGCAACCCTCGAGCAGCTGAAGACTTTGCCTGGAGCTCCCCCCAGCAGGCCGCAGTGGGAATTACAGCAGCAGAAGAAAGTAAAAAAAAGCATTTTTTGTGTACTTTCTACGAAACTACATGTTTAAAATGGAATTAAAGCAAAAGTACTTTGAAAAGTGGTTTGAACACATTCATTTTAAAAGTAACTACTACAGATGAATCTTGTACATTTCTAGGCTTACAGGCTAGGCTGTCCTAGGCTTACACCTGGTTTAAATACCTTTACTTGCTCCATTAAAAATACATTTGAAAGTGGACATTTTCATCCGAAACTTTTACCGAAATAAGAAAATGGAGTACTTCCTTCACTGATTCACAACGTGGTCAGCAGCTAGTGCACTGGCCTGATAAACACGTTGAACAGACACAATGAGCATATTTATGTGCACTGGAGTTTCCCGGTTATTAGTCATATTCTGGTTTTGTTGGATATAGTGTTTATATGTAACTGAGAAATACAGAATAAAGACATAACGAGATAAAGAAAAAAAGAAGGTAAAGCATAATGGCCTCTTGTAGTGAAGCTACAACTGCGCAGGTGCATAAATTATATTTTGAGCAATCTCCATAATATTTTGATCTCCAGAGAAATAAAGCAGCATGATTCAGTGAAATAAAGTATTTGCCTGGTGTGTTAGGCTTCATCAAACCCTTCATCTGCTTCGCCAGTGGACAGAGATTCCAACATAAGTCTAAACAAATTTAACTTGGATGGACAAGCATTACTTTTCCTCGTCTTCCGTTTTGCTTCTTGAAAGAGTCGCAGTTGCTGCCATCTGAGATACGGAAGCAGAAAAAACTGCAAGCTCGGCGTGTCCAATAGTACATTCTTCCAAAAGTACATTTGTGAGGTCACACACTGATGTTGGACGAGAAGTTCTGGCTCTCGGTCTCAGCTCTAATTCATCCCAAAGGTCCTCTATCGGGTTGAGGTCAGGACTCTGTGCAGGCCAGGCAAGTTCATCCACACCAGCCTCTGCCATTCATGCCTTTATGGACCTAGCTTTGTGCACAGTCCTGTTGGAAGAGGAAGGAGCCAGTTCCAAACTTTTTCACACAAAGTTGGGAGCATGGGATTATACCAAAATGTCTTGATAAGCTGAAGCGTTCCGTCTCTTTCACTGGAACTCAGGGGCCAAGCCCAGCGGCTGAGAAACAACCCCACACCATAATACCTCCTCCACCAAACTTTACACCATGGAGTCAAACAAGAACCGTTCTCCGGGAAACCGCCAAACCAAAGCTATTCCATCAGATTGCCGGGTTGAGAAGCACGATTTGTCGCTGTAGAGAACGGGTCTCCACTGCTCTGGAGTCCAGTGGCTGTGTGCTTTACACAACTGCATCTGACGCTTTGCATTGCACTTGGCGAAGTATGGTTTGGATGCAGCTGCTCGACTATGGAAACCCATACCTTGAAGCTCTCTGCACACGGCGACCTCTCGGCACTATGAGCGTTAGCATCCACTGATCCCGCTGCATCTGATTATGTGGCCTACCACTTCGTAGCCGAGTTGCTGTCGTTCGCAAATACTTCTGGTACAGCTGACAGTCGACTGTGGAATATAGGAGCGAGGATATTTCACGACTGGATTTGTTGCACAGGTGGCTCCTATTCACTGAGCTCCTGAGAGCGACCCATTCTGTCCCAAATGTTTGTAGAAACAGTCTGCAGGCCTTGGTGCTTGACTTTATACACCTGAGGCCATTGAAGTGATTGGAACATCTGATTCCATCATTTGGAAGGAGAGCAAATACTTTTGGCAATACAGTGTATGTCCCATTTCATTTCAGTGTAGCTCCACTTTCTTTACTATAGACTGCTCATTGCTGGGCAACGAACAAGCTATAGCATCACGCTAAGCTAAGATTTGGCCTGGTAAAACCCTTGTGAAACTCCAGAAATCATCAGACACAGCTGTGAAAAGTGTATTACTTTTTCAAATGTGCAGATTGATTTACCGTGAACGTTTCCTCCGCTTCAAGCTGCGCCGCGATGATGGACAGGCCGTGAGGGTTCAATGTGTCCAATTTGTCCGTGCGGTCAGCTGACCGGAAGCAGTCAGTGTTTATATTAATGTTCACGGTTTCAGGTCGAACCAGCACGGGCAGAGTAGAGAGTTCGTCGTGATCGGGCACAGATGAGGAGAAAACATTGGCGCAAGGATTGCAGAGCTCCAATTGGTCCATTTGCTGGGATGGCTGCACTGACTGGTCTGGCAGGATGAGGGTGGAGTAAAAGGGAGGGACGGGAGCAGAGGAAGAGGAAATGATGTCATCAGCGGCAGTGATCGCAGAGGGCAGAGGGAAGGCGAGGTCGCTGTATGGGTTCATGACGGATCAGATACAAAGTGGAGTCCGGTTAAAGAGACCTGAGGAAAACAAAAACAATACTTCACATTTTAAAAGGAGACTAATCATGCTTGGAGCTTAAAACGGTCTTAAAACATGTTTACAATTTCAAATAACGTGTCTGTAAGAATGAAGTGGAAACAAAGACACCCAGATCTCGAGCTGGCACACGCGCAGCCACAGTGTGACAAGAAATATCGAAAGAGACAAAAAATAAACTTGGTTTGAACTACTGAATGTGCCTGACACCAGACAGCTTTAAGTAAGTAATGAATGACTTCAGAACAGTTTTGAATCTATGAATAATTACTTCAAGCTTTTAGCCATTTATTTTTTTGTAAATCCATGAGGTATTTTTCTGATATTTAAGGCCAAACTGCTGATGTGATAATATACCTGTAGATTCAACATAGAAAGAGAATACAGCAGTGCTAATCGACGCATTACTCACAATATCTCTGTTGACTTTTCCTAAAGCAACATAAATAAGACTTAGTCCTGAGAAAAAGCTTTGAAAATGTTACAGAAGCCTCTGTCCACAGCAATGTGCTTGATCGGTCACACGAACTCCTGTCGACTTTTACCAAATTCAATCTAATCTTCAATCTGACCCATTTTAGTTAAATCCGGCAGAATTAAGTAGACCTCAACAATATAGTTTATTGCAATATTTTCCTGCCTTAAAATATTGAGTTTTAAAACGTTTTCTCGACCAATATCTGCTCTAATGCTTCATTAATGCATTTTTCCCCCCAGGCCTTTATGGGATAGGACTCTAAGCATAATTTCACTTAGGGTCCCCTCATAAAACTTTATCTGACCAGCTCCATGTTGATGGTGCGTGGATGTTTGCTTTACTTATATTTTTTATTAAATTATTTAACTTGTTGAAGGGGAGTTCTGTTCACACCAAGGCACATAGTTTCTCACAAACTGTTCCAAAATAAATGAAGGCAACATAATTGTAGCTAGATTAGTCTAAGTAAACAGAATTATTCATTATGTATTCATTCATGACAGTTTTAAGCACATACTACATTAAAACTACATTAAAAAATACATTCCACCAATCATTTTAGATAAATAAAACGTAACGATCAAATAAAAAGGTTAAAAAGTGTCAGACAAGAGGGAAAAGATGGGAACATATTCAGGAAATGTCATCTGGCCTTCTGACAAGTTACAAACAGAAACATGCAAATTCGTTTGTGGACAAAGTGCCTTTATGGACTAAACCAGGACTAGAACCGGGACTAGAACCAGGACTGGAACCAGGACGGAAGGCTCTTTCAGTGAGATTTTGGATATATAATTTAATAATCAAATAAACAAAAACCGGGAAACCATAGGCTGAATAGATAAGTCAGAAATACAAGTCTGGAAAGTTTAGAGCCTAAAGTGGAGATGTTGAGAAACATACATTTTGAGAAAATGCCCATTTCCCATTACATCTATGGAGACACATCAAATCAGTGGAACAGTTCAACAGGTGAAGATTAGATAAATATATATTGTTTCCAAGTGAAAGTTTATGTGTTACGTTCTCCTCACTTTTTCAGCTCTGTCACACTTCTTCAGATTTGTCCTGATGAGTTTGGGAATCAGCTCGTGACGCTCCTCATGTGCGGTTTTTGGCAGATCTTACCGTGCGCATGTCCACGCAGCCTTCTCCTTCAGACCAACATCGTGTCCGGCTCAAACTGCCCCATCCCCGTGCGCTTTGCTCCAGGGGCCGTGCGTAAAAGCGCGTCCGGAGCCTGGGTGGACACGGGCAGTGCGTTAAAGCGCGTCCGGAGCCTGGATGGACACGGGGAGGGCGCACAGTGGACACTGACCGTGCAGACACCGGAGAGAGCACGCGGGTGATTTGAATAACGAGATGAAACAGGAAGTGGTCACGTGTGTTTGGGCCGTGCACAGGTGAGGAGGTGATGCTGATTAAAGGCCTTTGAACACACACTGGACGTAAACGAAACAAATGGACTGTTCAAGCCTGGTTTATATACTTCTGCGTTCAGCTCTGCCCACCGTGATGCCGTACGCTTGAGCCAAGGCCAAACCGTTCGCACTTCAGTGTTTCTCCTCTCCTTTCATGTTGTAATGGATTTTATTTTATTAAAAAAATTATAAAAATTTATAAAATTTATAAAAAAAACTATAACAATTGAAACACAAAAGCACTCACACATTAGAACAATATTTTCATGGAAAATAATTTGGAAGAGGGAGAGTGAATGAGTTTGTTGTTTGTTTCCTCGTGTTGCAGATGGCTCACCATCACAAAGGTTGCGTTGTCCAGCACGATGACGTCACATGTGGAAGGAGGCGCACGTATGCGCTCCTCTGTGTTGCTTGCCCGAGCTTTTTGATTGACACATTCAGCGCACATGGGAGGAGCTGAAGCTCAAATATAAACCAGCTTTTCGGAGCAAAATAAGAATTAATAAATGGATCATTACGTTGATTGAATAGATTGAATTAGCTAGTTATTAGTGAGGGAAAAAGTCAGTTAAAACTCGCCTTGTTTTTGCGATTCAAAACTGAATAAACCTGACTAGAAATTAATATTTAAAAAAATCCCTCGGTAAAAAATCAGGAAGGGACTGGGCCTGTTTGTTTCCCTGGTTCCACAGCCGTGGACCAGCAACAGAGAAGGCTTGATTTCCATAAAGTTTGCGCTTAGTTTTGGGATTTTGGGCTGAAGCTGATCATGCACTGTCTGACAAAACCTAGCCGACAAAAGGATTGCGGAAATGGTCTCTTAAATTGTTTTTTTTTATATATAACTCTACTTCTCCCTTTTTTGAGCTGAGATTTCTGAATGGAAATGGTGTTTGTCTTTAGTAGCTAGTAGCAGGTAAGAAATGTACTTCGGCGTTGCTTCTACAATCAATATGTGTGTGTGTGTGTGTGTGTGTGTGTGTGTGTGTAGGTGTGTGTGTGTGTGTATGTGTGTGTGTGCGTGTGTAGGTGTGTGTGTGTGTGTGTGTGTGTGTGTGTGCATGCAACTGCAGGAGTGACTCTCTGAAACGTGAGATAGATTTGACTTAGGACAAATCCATCACCCACACTCCACTCTTCAACACAGAGATG